>ONZH01024360.1:0-145381 GCA_900303285.1 Rhinella marina | reverse complement strand
TATGTAAGTGTATTATATAAAAAATAAATGGGCCTGGTGTACTGAAACCCACAAACTTGTTCAGTCTGGTTTAATTAAGTGACGTAAAGAAAGTGTCACCTGGACAGAAAATACAGATTGGCGTGAGTGGACAGCTGAACTGTGACACACAGAATGGTTCCACAGTGCTGTGTGCAATGGATTTGTATCACTGAGATATAACAATTAAAAAAAAAAGGGGGTTATATATTGCGATAGCTGCACTACTAGTGCCAGCCAGCCAAGCCAGGAGACCAAAAAAAATGTCTTGTAGCCCTTAGAAGGGCTGTTGGGTTCTTTGTGGGTGATTCCTGCCTAACAGAGAACTAAATGCAGGCCCTAACACTCTCCCTGAAACGCAGCAGCTCTATCCCTAACGACATCCAGACGGCATCTGAGCCGAGCACCGCGGCCAGTCACTAGTATATTCCAGGGTCACCTGATCAGGCCAGCCAACCCCTGCTATCGACATGTAAGGGCCCCACGTGATGCTGGGTGTACCGCAGAGTCTCCTGGCTTGTGATTGGCTGAGTTTATAGGCGCCAAAAAAGCACGATGCGGAAGTTGCCATTTCCTCGAGCATGGCGAGATACTCGTCCGAGCAGCGAGCACTTACCAGTACCCTAATACTCGAACGAGCACCAAGCTCGGACGAGTATGCTCGCTCATCTCTACTGATGATCTATCCTCTGGATAGATCATCAGCATCTGATCGGCGGGGGTCCGACACCCGGGGCCCCCGCCGATCAGCTGTTTGAGAAGGCAGCGGCGCTGCAGGAGCGCCGCGGCCTTCTCTGTGTTTACCGCAGGCCCAGTGACGTCACGACTACTATCACTGGCCTGGGCGCGGCTAAGCTCCTTTCATGTGAACAGAGCTTAGGTCCGCCCAGGCCAGTGATACTAGTCGTGACGTCACTGGGCCTGCGGTAAACACAGAAGGCAGCGGCGCTCCTGCAGCGCCGCTGCCTTCTCAAACAGCTGATCGGCGGGGGCCCCGGGTGTCGGATCCCCGCCGATCAGATGCTGATGATCTATCCTGAGGATAGATCATCAGTTTTTAAAAACTGTAGAAACCCTTTAATCACAGCCATCTTCAAGGCATGATTTAATCACAGCCATCTGCTGGCACCTAGCAGATGTAGTAAACACCGCATGGGGTCCTGTCTTCAAAGCAGGTCACTTGTATACAATTCACGCCTGGTCCAGACACTATGGAACCAAAAGCCTTTCATAGGAAGGACCCACAGCAGGGAGCTATCAGTTTGTTAGACATGAAACCTACTTTCCAGACATAATGGAGCCAGGAATTAATAAAGAATTATGGACTGGCTGTTTATCACAAACCTAAGCTAATCATATATTCGCGAGGCGGGGACTGAGAGGGACAGATACATGTCCATAAGTTAGCGATCACATATCAGGAAGCAGAGATACGGAGATCTCCAAGCAGGAACCTGATAAATGTGTCGTGTTTAGTCTCCACCTGTAGCCGGAACTCAGGCGGGTCAGTTGGTACCAGAACCTTTTCCCTGTGACCTCCCGGTCTGGGGCTATGGGCCGTATTGGTTTTGTGGAGCTTTTTGCTACCAGAACTGGGACGGGGGGGTTGAGGAGGGGAGTGGCTGGCTGCAGGATAAAAGGCCCAGAGAACAGAGGCCATTGTCTTTCTCTGGAGGGTGTCACCTAGAGCACTGGTGTTTGGAGAGACCCTTGGACAAGCTGCTGATATCACTGTCCCCATGTGGTTACAGCCAGGCCTTACAGCAACCCAGAAACCATCTTAACGGATTATCAATCTCTCTGGTAACTGACTATTGTTCTGTTCAATTCTGTTGTACCATACCACTTGTATTTGCATATCTGACTGTTGTATCCATCTTCTGTGTATATTGGTATATCTAGTGAGCCCTTAAGGCGATTAAACATATAATTAACCTTGTGCTGTTCTTGTATCTCGATCACGAATCCCCACATCAGTGTTCTCTGTAATATTGTAATAGGCTACCTAGGTTTGGCTGCTCACCCGATATAATCCGTTACTGGACTGGAGTTATATCAAGCGAGAGCTGGTGGCAGCACTACTGGGCTGATGGATTCAGTTTCACTGGTGATAGCAAAAAGGGTCTCTCAGCCGGTCAGGATTTTGAGTGAGCATAGCGCCACGCATGGATTGCATGGGCTACCCTCTCTCCCTTTCTGTGCCTGCCTGTGCCCGCGTGGACAGGAGGCGTCTGTGAAAAACCGTGCCATACGTAACCTTACACACCCCGAGGGGGTGTGGAACGTCACGTGTTTCTAGGCAAAGACTGAATCGTACCGTGTGATCCCCACGTAAGCACGCGCAGGGGCGGGGCTGTGGGTACGGTTCGTCACATATATATATATATATATATATATATATATATATATATATATATATATATACACGTTCATTGTTACCATAGCCCTGACTGAACATTCTGGAGCATGTCACATGGGTTACACAACTGCAGCATTTTCACATGAAAAAACATTCAGTCTATATTACTACTTTTTGTGAGAGAAAGTGCACCCATATGTACAAGGTATGGAAAGACGGTACATCTGTATTACTGCTCTTTGTGAGGGAAATGCACCCATGTGTACAAGGTATGGGGAGACAGTCCATCTAAATTACCGCTGTTCATGAGGGAAAGTGCACCCATATGCAGGGGCGTAGCTATAGGGGGTGCAGAGGTAGCAGTCGCTACCGGGCCCAGGAGCATAAGAGGACACACAAAGTACTGAGGGAAGGGGGGCACAAGCTGAACTCTTGCACCAGGGCCCATGAGCCTTTATCTACTCCCCTGCCCATATGTACAAGGTGTAGAAAGACATGATATGAGGAGACAGTCCATCTAAATTACCACTCTTTGTGAGGGAAAGTGCACCCATATGTACATGGTATGGAAAGACAGTCCATATAAATTACCGCTCTTTGTGAGGGAAAGTGCACCCAAATGTACAAGGTGTAGAAAGACAGTACATCTGTATTACTGCTCTTTGTGAAGGGAAATGCACCCATGTGCACAAGCTATGGAAAGACAGTACATATGTATTACTGCTCTTTGTGAGGGAAAGTGCTCCCATATGTACAAGGTATGGAAAGACAGTACATCTGTATTACTGCTCTTTGTGAGGGAAATGCACCCATGTGTACAAGGTATGAGGAGTCTGTTTTGGTTAATAAACACCAAATTAATAAACACCATTGCTTTGAACTGAAGGTGTGCTGCATATGTCTCTTTGGAAGCGTGTTGGTGCACCATAACAATCCTAGCATTCCATCCTTCTAGCCTGTGGGTGGGTCAAGGGAGGCATTGGTGCATCACGTATACACCAAATTTGCCTCTGCCAGTACAACTGGGGTAGTTCACTCACTGTTGAACCCACAACTGGGGCCCCATTATATATTGATGGTGCACCAGATTTATTTGTATTACCAATTTCTAGGGTGTGATCAGTATTGCACACTTCTGGCATATATTTCCAAATACTACTAGCATCTATCTGCCTGAGTAAAAAAACAATAAAGAAAAAAATGAAAATTGCTCAGTCAGGAGAGGGGTAATACATCTGTCAGAAGTGAATGTGCAAATTGAACTCTTTTTATGTTTGATCCATAGAAACCTATGGAAGAATTACCATATGCATTTGTATGCTTTTTTTTGTGGAAAACCTTACTGCAATTTCATTTTCTTTTAGATACACTAGATGGCACTCTAACCCTGTATAAGCAACTAGAGGAAAAAAAGTGGAATGATGTTTCCTCTGCAGCACAATGATTGGTTGTCTGTGCCCCATGTACTTGAAAAACAGAGGGATATTTTAATAAAAAGACAAAATAGATTATAACTCCACCCCTTCTGAAAAATCAACATAATAGGAAATTTGGCATACAGATAATTTAATAATCTTCCAGTAATGGCTCCCATACCCAGACCCTCCTCTAATAACTTTTTCAACTTGGTTTGAAATACATCAATTTGGTGTGAATCAAGTATTTGATAAGTTGGGACTTCATATAAAATATGGCTCTTAATATGAGGATTGCAGAAATCTGGCCATAATAAATGTTAAACCTGCAATCACATCTAAAAGTTGATACATTTAGATCTTTAAATACAGGTAGAACTTGATGATATAAAAGATATTGTGACGAATATCACACCTCAAGGCCCCGCTTGACGTCAACTATGTCGAGCCCAAGAGGTAGGTTTTCGTCACTGGTTTCCAAGACATGAAGTTACGCCCTCCATAGGAGCATGTAAGGTCAGCTTGGTACAATTTACACAGACGCCCCCTGTCCACACGGGCACAGGGAGGCAGGGGGGTGAGAAGGTGTAACTCCATACTCGCTCACAATTCTGAAAAGCTGAGAGAGCCTTTTCACTGCCCCAGTGAAACAAAACTTTCTCAGCCCGGCGGACTGCCACCAGTTACTTGTTTGATATAAGCCAGTCCGCTAACGGGAATATATAGGGTGAGAAACCAACCCGCAGTAGCGTATAACTATGCCAAAACACGGACGTGGGAATTCGTAGACCGAGATACAGAACAGCACATGATTCAATTGTATATTTAATTGCCTTAAGGGCACACTAGACAATACACGATATAAATATACACGATATACAGTGGTCGATGTGCAAAACAGGTGGTATGATACAACAGAATTAAACAGAGCAAGAGTCAGTTACCAGGTGGATGAGCAGTCCTTTGGGTTATGATGAATTCTGGTTTGCTGTAATGCTTGGCTGTAGTCACATGGGGGCAATGATGTCAGCAGTTGGTCCACGGTCCCTCCAAACACATTACTCGATGTGACCCCCTTCAGAGAAAGACGCTGGCCTCTGGCCTGCCTGGGCCTTTTCACCTATAGTCAGTCACTCCTCTCCCTCCCCCTGGGAGGAGTCCACCCTCCCTTCCTTGTCCTAGTAGCCAAAGACCCACAAAACCGATTATGGCCCATAGCTCCAGACCGGAAGATCACAGGGAGATGTTTCTGGGACCAAAGGATCCACCTGGGTTCTGGCTACAAGACCAAACATGGTGCCATTATTAGGTTCCTGCTGGGAGATGTCTGTATCTCTCCTTTCTGGCATCCCACCACCAAACTACAACCAGGGGCATGTCCGTCTTGGCCCCAGGGTTGCAGGTATATAACTGGTTTATGCCTATGATGGACGGGCAATTCATAATTCCTTATTAATTCCCGGTTCCATGATGTCTGATGGATTTCAGTAATCTGGGCAATAGCTGAGACCCCCTATAGGGAGGTTTGTGTGGGATGAGTTAGCCTCCGTGCTGGCTCAGTGAACTGTGAATTGTAAACACCTGAAAGTGCTTTGAAGCAGGGACACCCCTGTAGAGTTTAATTTTTTCTGCCCACTTCTGGAGCAAATGGCAGGAATAAAATCATAACTCCACATTCCTCACAGATTAACTGCAATGCAGTATTTGTAATTTACTCTATTATATGTCTTGCTTGTAAATTACACTTTGGGTCATCCCATGGAAAGGTGCATTGAATGTGAAATTCCTCACAATATAGGCTATATAACCTGGAGTCTGAGCTTGAAAGGCTCTTTGGCTCTGAATTTGATAACCTTTGGAGCAGTTAATAGATATAATTGGTAAATTCTTTGCCCAAGCTTACAGAGGAAACTTTTTCAAGACAAAGGCAGAGTTCCTAGCTCCTAAAAAAAGGTTCCTCCAGAAACACTCGTGGAGGTAAGAAGGGTGTGGCAAACAAACATGATTTCTAATGATTTATCAGAGGTCATTTAACTCGTTTTCAGAACTACAAAAATTTCAGAACCTTGGCTCCTCAACATTATAGAGAAAGGTTATGCCCTAAATTTCTTTAACCTTCCAGAAGAGAACTTCAGAATAACATCTCTGTTATTATGTTCAAAGCAAAGGGTCTTAGAAGATTATATCTCAGACCTAATCAGGGTGGCTGTTTTGGAAGAAGTTTGCATCCTAAAAAGAGAGGAGTATATTCTCCTGCTTTTCAAGTCTAATGTTTGAATAAATTCATAATGAAGCAGTTTTATATCATCATCAGACCATCATTCTTTAAAGTCTTTTATTTTATAATTGCATCTTTAAAGGCTATGTAAACCTTCGGAAGCAATTTTTTTCTGATTGCATTTTACTCATTTTGGCTAAAAGTCATTTTTTTCATTTGGCCTTTAACCACCTAACTGTTCTGCCCGAGTCCAGCTCGGACAGTGTGAAAAGTAAGGGGGAGGGCTGCTTTAGATGGTGATATCTCCTCAATGGTAGCAGCTAGAAACATGCAGGTCTTGTCTGAAAGCTGACAGTCCAGGCTTTAATTCAAGACCAAAATGACAGCTAAAGTCCAAGAAACAGAGGAGATATCACTGTTAGAAATTAGGTCGGGAATAATTGCGAGTGAAACCTGTTTTTGCTTTCATTTTCAGTTGTATTCACAGGATCCCGATTTCCATCAGTGATATCTTTCTCTGTCCTGAACATATTGATGTCATTTTGGTATTGCCTGAAAGCTTTGATTGTCTGCTTTCAAACATTTGAAGCAGCTCTCCATCCTCCAGTTAGCTACTTTTCCCACTAATGAAGCTCCACTCTGGCAAAACAGTTAGGGGGTTAATAAAAATATTAAGCCGTTTTGTTACTATTTATCTAACTGTGTGAATCATACTTTTTACTTTCACTGTTCCCATCTAATAACCCTTATCTCTAATTTACTAAGAGGTCATAAACACTTATTTAAGCCACATTTTTATCAGTAAGATAAGAACTGAGCTATAATGAGTGTTTATAATGTAACATAGTAACATAGTTTATAAGGCCAAAAAAAGACATCTATCCATCCAGTTCGGCCTGTTTTCCTACAAGTTCATCCAGAGGAAGGCAAAAAAAACCCTGTGAGGTAGAAGCCAATTTTCCCCACTTTAGGGAAAAAAATTCCTTCCTGACTCCAATCAGGCAATCAGAATTACTCCCTGGATCAACGACCCATCTCTAGTAACTATAACCTGTAATATTATTACACTCCAGAAATACATCCAGGCCCCTCTTGAACTCTTTTAGTGGACTTACCATCACCACCTCCTCAGGCAGAGAGTTCCATAGTCTCACTGCTCATACCGTAAAGAATCCTCTTCTATGTTTGTGTACAAACCTTCTTTCCTCCAGACGCAGAAGATGTCCCCTCGTCACAGTCACAGTCCTGGGGATAAATAGATCATGGGAGAGATCTCTGTACTGACCTCTGATATATTTATACATAGTTATTAGATCTCCCCTAGTCGTCTTTTTTCTTAAGTGAATAAGCCTAATTTTGATAATCTTTCTGGGTACTGTAGTCCACCCATTCCAGTTATTACTTTAGTTGCCCTCCTCTGAACCCTCTCCAGCTCTGCTATGTCTGCCTTGTTCACAGGAGCCCAGAACTGTACACAGTACTCCATGTGTGGTCTGACTAGTGATTTGTAAAGTGGCAGGACTATGTTCTCATCAGGGGCAACTATGCCTCTTTTGATGCAACCCATTATCTTATTGGCCTTGACAGCAGCTGTCTGACACTGGTTTCTACAGCTTAGTTTGCTGTTCACTAAAATTCCTAGGTCCTTTTCCATGTCAGAGTTACCCAATATTTTACCATTTAGTATGTACTGGTGACTTGCGTTATTCCATCCCATATGCATAACCTTACATTTGTCAGTGTTAAACCTCATCTGCCACTTCTCTGCCCAAGCCTCCAGTCTATCCAGATCCATCTGTAGCAGTATAATGTCCTCTTCTGTGTTAATTACTTTACACAGTTTAGTGTCATCTGCAAAAATTGATATTTTACTGTGCAAGCCTTCTACAAGATCATTAATAAATATATTGAAGAGAATAGGGCCCAATACTGACCCCTGTGGTACCCCACTAGTGACAGTGACCCAATCTGGATATGTGCCGTTAATAACCACCCTCTGTTTTCTATCACTGAGCCAGTTACTTACCCACATACAGACATTTTCTCCCAGGCCAAGCATTCTCATTTTATATACTAACCTTTTATGTGGTACCGTGTCAAATGCTTTGTTGAAGTCCAGATATACGACATCCATTGATTCGCCGCGGTCCAGATTAGAACTTGCCTCCTCATAGAAACTGATTAAATTGGTTTGACATGACCGATCCCTCATGAAGCCATGCTGATATGGAGTTATTTGCTTATTTTCATTGAGGTACTCCAAGATAGTATCTCTTAGAAAACCCTCAAACAGTTTACCCACGACAGATGTTAAACTTACCGGCCTATAGTTCCCGGGCTCTGTTTTTGGACCCTTTTTGAATATTGGCACCACATTTGCTATGCGCCAATCCTGTGGAACACTCCCTGTCAGTCCTTAAATGGAGAGCAAAGATAAGGAGCCCCATCAGATTACCGTATTTTTCGCCCTATAAGACGCACCGGCCCATAAGAGGCACCTAGGTTTTAGAGGAGGACAATAAGAAAAAAATTTTTTTTTCGTCAGACCACCAATCAGACGCCCAATGTTAATCAGTCCTCAGCTGACAGCCCCAATAAGATCCCCAATGTTAATAAGACCTTAGATCAGACCTCCAATTAGACCTCAGCTCAGACCTCAATATGAAAGACCCCCAATCAGACCTCAGATAAGAGCCCCATGCCTTTTATTAGCCCCCATATGCCTCATATCAGACCCCATATATTCCTCTTATAAGCCCCCCCATTGCCTCTCACCAGCCCCCAGCAGATTCTTATCAGCCCCCCCCAGTGCCTCTTATAAGCCCCCCATTGCCTCTCACCAGCCCCCAGCAGATTCTTATCAGCCCCCATGCCTCTTATAAGCCCCCCATTGCCTCTCACCAGCCCCCAGTGCCTCTTATAAGCCCCACCATTGCCTCTCACCAGCCCCCAGCAGATTCTTATCAGCCCTCAGTGCCTCTTATAAGCCCCCCATTGCCTCTCACCAGCCTCTCTTCTTCTTTCTGCCTCCGGCTGTGCTGTGACCCGGCGCGCACAGCGTGAGGTCACAGAGCGCCCTCGCGCTGTGCACAGCCCTGCACAGCCGAACGGAGGACCAGGAAGCGTTGAGTACAGAGTCTTCACCGCTTCCTTGTCCTCCGGTGCTTTTGGGGGGGGGAATGCGTCTTATGGGGCGAAAAATACGGTAGCTGGCTAACTGAAGAGAGAGAAAATTCTGATCCCTTTATTAGAGCATCTCAGCCCTGTACTGAAAAAAGGGTTCCATATTTGTAATAAAAAACAATTTAAAATGATTTTCATTTTAACTGTGATTATAGCAGGTGACAGCCACAGTCCACAGGATTACACAAATCAATGTAGGCCTGTGTACTGCAGCTGTAGCTCCACAGTTAAAATTAGTTTAATCTCAAAAAGTCTCCATGTTGGTCACGCCTTGTTCATACTCTTGTAGAAACATAGAAGATTGACAATGGAAAAAGACCACCTGGTCCATCTAGTCTGCCCGTATATTTCCTGATTTTTTTTCAGGATAGACATCTGTTTATCCAAGGCAAATGTAAATTCACTTACTGTAGATTTCCCAACCACATTTACTCGAAGTTTTTTTTCTACGTGGAATAATGGGGGAACACCACAATAAAGTTTAAGAATAGATGCTCCAGAATTGTTTACCCTTAATCTTCATCAATCATGCCACCATAAAAGTAATTATTATTTATTGGAGAAACGACCAATAAATGTGGATCTGCTTGAGAAAGACCCATTTGACGGGTTGAAACATTGTAAGTTTTATTGTATGTGGGCCAAGTGAATTAAATCTCACCACTGACTGACTAATATGTCCATGCTCTTGATGAATAAAAAATACCTGTACACTCAGCTTAATATTACCACAGAATATCTTCATGCTGGTTGCTGGACATATTAAAGTACTAATCAAAACACCAACTACCAACAAGTATGTGTACACTCAATTATTACAGACAGGCACACATGCAAACTACAAACACAATCACTATATGCAGTAAAATAAACATAAATATGTACACACACATATACAGAGGGGCCCAATAAATGTATACATACTTCAATAGTGCAAGCACCAGTTTTTGTCTTGCAAAATCCCGACACTTATGCCAGAAACAGAGACAGCTGCAAGATTTTAATGCTAGTGTGAAACTAGCCTTCTACAAATATTTCTCATGTTGAAGTGTGTATACGTTTTTGGACCTCTCTGTATAGACATAGAAACATAATGGGCTCTTACCTCTTTAATGAAGGAACGTAACTGTTATGGTTCCCCTGGCTGCTGCTGCCACCTCCGTGCAGGGCAATCCTCGCTGACATCAGAGCCTCGGGCCAATGAGGAGGTGCATCAGGGCTTCCAAATGTGAGGGCGAGCGAGTGGTTGTTCCACCAAGCGTACTAGCACACCAGCGTGAGCTGCTTTCCTCTGCTATAAATGGCTGGCATCTGCAAGTGATGGTGAATTTTCTTGTCCTCTGGCTCCTCCTACTGCTTCCTTGCATTATTGAAGTGTCCCCTGGCTTTGGATCTCTGAATTTGGTATTGTGACTACGGTTTTTGCTTCTGGTGTTTTGGTATGGTAGTGATGTCCTGGTTCTGATTCTTGGGTGTGTTTTGGTTTTCACATTTGCCTCTGGCGTTACTTGCTCTGTGTTGTCCGACTGGTATTTGACACTTTTTCCGTACGACGACTCTATTGGTGTTTCTTTGTTTGTCCCTGTTTGTGTATCGCCCCTCACGTATTGCAGTATAGTGACTGTTGTCCAGTTGTGGGGTCACTACCTAGGGTGACCATGCAAGTAGGTAGGGATAGTGGGTCCGGGCAGTTTTAGGGCTGCATTATCACTGTTTGTGTGTGATGGTAGTCGAAATCCTGACAGTAGCAGAAGCAGCAGGAGACAGAAAACTCCACAGGCTAGGAGAGTTTTTTTTCTAATTTTCTCTATAGTGTTGATTGCTGCTGCCACCATTTTGGCAGGGGCCAAGTGGCAAATTTGACAGCAGCTGGCGCACATGGAGGGGTCAAGTGTGGTATACTATATAGAGACAGATGGAAAAGAAAAGTAAATTCCAGCTTCTGTATAAAATGCTTGCGTCTTTATTAATAGCGGTAAAAGCCAAACAAGTAGTACATGGACGGTCTACGCGTTTCGGACCCCTACATCACGGTCCTTATTCATGACACACCACAGAGTGAATGAAACATAGTATTTAAAAACATAGTAGTCCCAATCACATCCAGGAATTAAGGTCACATGACTCCTGTGATGGGAGGCACCTGTTATACATAGAAAAAACAGACATGAAGTGCAAACCCTTCACCTATATTGCAAAATTAAATCATGTTTCTTATTCAGACCAGATGGAGTTATGTGATCTTGATTCCTGGATGTGATTGGGACTACTATGTTTTTAAATACTATGTTTCATTCACTCTATTGTATGTCATGAATAAGGACCGTGATGTAGGGGTCCGAAACGCGTAGACCGTCCATGTATCATTTGTTTGGCTTTTACCGCTATTAATAAAGACGCAAGCATTTTATACGGAAGCTGGACTTTACTTTTCTTTACCATTTAGATGTGGCCGGATCCGGGCCCTGTCCGTGCTTCCTTTGCTGGATGTGCAGGTGAGCGCTGCAGTTTGTTTGCTTTTGCTATATATGCTGGATAAGCGTGCCCTCCCTGCTTTTTGTCTACATAAACAGCGGTTTTGTAATTGCCAATGATTGATTTGGAGTCATGACGCATATGGCCTTAAGATCGGTCGAAGAATGTGGTGACCACATGAGAAAAATGGATGCGATTTTTGATTCACCAGACTCCAGTTCACAAGATAACATGGACTTAAAAATGCACATGTCCTCATTAGAAAAATTGCTGACAAGAGATGCGCACATGGTGGGATTTGTCATCCCTACAAAAATATTGATAAAAACATGATTCCTCGGGGACTAAGAATAAAGAAAAAACCCACCACTATATATTCTGACCTCTTCCAAACACAGTGGCATGACATTTTATCAGAATGCTCCTTGAAACTGATGCAACTTATCGTCAGAAATGAGGAACAAACATTAAGGGTCCATTCACACATCCGTATAATGTGTCCGCATCCTTTCCGCAATTATCAACCAAAAAGAGAAAAAATCCCCAATATACTCAAGTCATATAAAATACATAATTTTATTTATAAATATTTAAAAAACAATTACATATAGTAAAAAACCCATAAACATGATCTAATAATAGTGGTGAAACTAAACAGTTGGTAGAAAAAGCAGAGTAGCTACAGGGGTGTGAATGTATAAAATCACCTCAATATCAAATATGCCGCACCAGGTGCATACATCTCCTATGTATGTATACAATATAAAGGTACATCAGTCAAGTGCCAAATAGATCACTACACATAAAATATCCTTATGCAGCATAGCAAATAACATACAAGAGGGAAAATGTAAAGTTAATATGTTACCCGACCGTGGTAAACTGCTGTCCTGACGCGCGTTTCGCTTAAAGCTTCATCAGGAGATAAGTTAGCACCTACTATATGAGAGTATATATATACCCACCTAACTAGTATTCCTAACACATGTGCTCCACTCCTACCTCAGATGTCGGACACACCCCTAACCGGAAAAACAGGTACCGGAAGTGATGTCATCGCGTGTCCTAATGTGTCAAGTGACGTTCCAAACACACAAACCCCATCTCATACCAGACTCAATCACAGAACCTCCACAGGGCATCACAATGCTCCCTCAGGGATTTTCTCTTGATGAGATATCCAAAGCGCATATTGCTGAATGCCTGTATGCGCTCCGGTATTCACCGGAAATGACGCACCGGAAATGGTCATGCGTTCCAACTTGGAATGCATGGCCACACCAATAGCGTGGAAACTATCTGCACCTTAGCGTTCCACAATGGAACGCATCGGACGATCACCATCCATACACTTAATATGTAATTTATGGTATACTGGTGATGATCAACCCCGTGTTAACCACCTAATAAATGACTGTGCAACATGGCATTCTCATTTGAATATCTTAACTTCAATCATCATTAAAACAGTGTCCAATTAATATATTAAGAAAAACTATCAAACAAAAACAAACATAAAAGTATACAAATATTATATTATAGTGTATCTGTGTTGGTGTGATAAATACAATAATTATAATAAATATAGTAAATAAAATATATTAAATGGTGCAAAAAAACAAATAAAACAACACAAGTGACAAAAAATATATAAAATGACACACGTGAATGTTCAGTGCTCTGTGCTCCCCAAGTGAAAAAAGTGCTCCCCCCGTGAAAAATACACATAAGTATTATTTCATTATATCATTATTTCATTGTAAAAAGCACATATTAACATAACCAATTCTCATAAAATAAAAGCTTATATATTATTCCATCTTCACATGTGAAAAAAGTTATTAGTAATATTATTCCTCTTGCCAAGAGTTAGTACAAATTAGTGTGTCATGTTAATATTTCAAAGAGGCGGGTTCCACGCAATAGGACAGACGTCACAAATAGTGGGGAAGTTCATAGATGTTTCCTAAAAGTAATCCAATCACTCGACAGTGACCAATCTCCAAATTTCGGGTGTTGCATCCTCCCGGGTGATTGTCTCTGGAACATAAAAACACAATAAAAATGGAAAAATACTGCATATGCATATACATGTATACATCTGTGTATTATGAGGCACATACTATATGTACCTACCTAATATGAATTCCCATTCTACTCATAGATAACACTTAAAATAGTACACAAACATAGGGGAGAGAAAAACAAAGTGGGTATATACTATAATTATAAAAACAAGGGTACACAATTACCAATCAGTATAGTTGTCAGGTATCGAATCCCAAGCAGAGAACAATTATGCGGATTCATTCATTTCAATGGGTCCCCAAAAAATACGGACCGTACACCGTGTGGTGTCCGCATCCGTGTGTCCGTTCCGACTGTCCGCATAAAGAAATCCTCCTGTCCTACTTTTCTCCCGAATTGCGGTCCGTAGCACAATGAAAGTCTATGGATCCTCAAAAAATGTGGAAGACATGCGGAAAGTGTCATCCGTATTTGCGGATTCCGTTCCAGGAGGGGAGAAAAAAAAAGAAAAGGTACAGATGTTATTCATCCTTCCGTTTTTTACGGATTCGCAAAAAACGGGTGACATATGGATACATCCTTTCTGTTTTTTATGGAAAAACGGAACGGATGTCCTGGAAAAACTGAGTTTTTTTGCGGAACAACGGATCCACAAAAAACTGACCATTTTCCACGATGTGCACAAATACGGACGTATGAATGGACCCTAATGGATTTACGTAAAGAAATAAAAATAACCCAAGATAATTTACTTTGTCATGCTAACAAACCCCTTTTTGAAGAACTGGATAAAGAACTAAATGAAAGCCTAAATAAACTAGAGGAACATCTCATTAAGCTGAAACAGGATAAGTTCAGTAGAGATCTAATGGACTATAAATCAAATGTAGTGTATACGTGGCCGGAGGCAAAAAATAACACGCCCAGTTCAATCCTGAGAAAAATGTCTCGTTCTAGGAGAAAACAACGCTCTAGGGTTTCCTTCAGCTCTACAGAAGTGGACTCCTCTGACTCAGCCTCTGAAATAAAAGAATCCAGTATATGCCCTAATCAGGACATGATTCCAGCGGCTTCTGAGGGAGCTTCTCAGGGCAAAAGATCTATGGCAAAAAACGGCGGGCGGGGAGGAAACATTGCAAGAGGTCGTCGTTATCCTACTCGCCACAAACCGCAGTAATGGACATTCAAATCATAAATCTGTCATCTAATGTACTGACCCAGGCTCAAGAATCGGTATTGAAAAGAGGTTTGTCTTTCTCTCCAACATGTCATTTTGATTTATATAAAACTATTATTGACGTTAACCGATTAGCATGTAATCTGACCCTCAGAAAAAATTTTCAAGATAAGGGGGATTTTTTGGCTGAACAGGAAAATATAAGAGTCGACGCCCGCCAGGGCCAAAATAGACATCCCTATGGGATGCTTTGATTTTATGGAGTCAGTTCACATTGCTTCTCTGAGCAGGTAGACAATTTAATAAATAACTCATAAGGTTTTAAAACCTTTAATCAGGATTTTTACCCTATTCAATCTAGGTCACCTGCTATGGATCGTTTCCAGGATTTGGTAGAAAGAGATTTATGTGCTCTTCAAGATGACATAAAAAAAACAAAATCGGGGTGAAAATATCATTATGAATAAAAATAAAAATATGTCATCTGAAGAATATCAGGCATTGAGGGAACTTGAAAATAGACCTGACATCATAATCAGGGAAGCAGATAAGGGGGGTGCGGTAGTGCTTTTGGATACTTTTATCTATAAACAACAAATATTAAATATGCTGAGTGACAATACTGTTTATTCCCATCTCAGCAGCAACCCGCTCCCACTTTATCAACAGAAACTGCAGGATATTTTGCATCAAGGTTTTTCATTAGGCATTTTAATCAAAAAGGATATGGAATATGTTTTTGTAGAGCATCCTATAATTTCTATCTTTCATGCCTTACCAAAGGTTCATAAGGAGGGTTTTCCACCCCCAATGAGGCTAATTGTAGCGGGCATTGGCTCATTTTCAGAAAGGTTATCTGAATGGGTGGATTTCCTCCTTTAACCTCTGGTCCCTCATATACCAGGTTTCTTAAAAGATACCCGTGCGGTTTTACAGTCTTTTGATGCGTTCCCGTGGAGTAATGAATATATATGGATCACTGCTTATGTAGTATCACTATATACAAATATCCCCCACCAGATGGCAATTCAAGCTTTATGTTGGTTTTTGGCCTGTTATAGCAACTATACCTTGGAACTTCAGGATTATATTTGTACAGTAATTGATTTTTTATTGAGACACAATTTTTTTATGTTTAATGGGGATTTTTATCTCCAGGTCTCAGGAGTATCTATGGGGGCCAAATTCTCACCGTCCATAGCCAATATTTTTATGGCTTGGTGGGAAAAACAGTATATCTAGGTCGATACCAATCCGTTCTTCCAGCACATCAAGTGGTATGGTCGTTATATCGACGATATATTGATTGTATGGAAAGGTGAACATAATAAATCACAGAAAGGGATAATAGTGCACAAACCTCTATGTGCATACAGGCGGTGGCGGCGTCCACGCTCCTAGATATAGATGCCCACTGGCATGGTTAGGTTTAGCGTAGGACCTGCCTGACCTGAGACCACCGTGACGCTGGGTAGGTGGGCACAGATGTGTTTTGATCAAAATATATTGGCTAAGAGTCTCAGATTTTATCATATCAGAATGAGGTCTTAGTTTATACAGTATATATTGTTTGCATCTATTTTTGTGCACTGTTATCCCTTTCTGTGATTTATTTTGATATATATAGCCACTGACATCCGCAATCATTATTATCACATCATGCAGGATGTTTTTTATCCTTTTGTCTCTGTTAGTTTTGCTTAGTATGGAAAGGTGAACCATCGGATTTAACAGCATTTAGTGATTTTTTGAATCAATACTTTGACTCCCTGCGATTTGATGTGCATGGAGGAACGGATTCGATCGGTTTTTTTTTTTCTTGTTTTTTTTTGGACTTGCATCTTCTGGGGGATCACATAGAATCCAGGATTGTAACATCCACTTACAGAAAAAACACTGCAGGTAACACCATACTCCTTTCCACATCCTGCCACCCATCACATGTTACTAGAAATATACCCAGGGGGGAAATGATAAGGGCTAGGCGCAATTGTTCCAATGTATCTACTTTTTTATTAGAAGCGGAAAAGATCAGGGATAGACTGTTAAGAAGAAATTATACAGCCCATGCTATTGACATCGCCAAACAATGAGCGTTATCTCTTAACAGACAATATCTATTGTTTCCTTGTTTTCAAAAAACATATAAAGAAAAAAGTAAAATAAGGGTTATAAATGCTAAAAGAAATAACAAAACGACCACTTTTGTTACTAGTTTCAGTCAGGAGTACCGAGCAATATGTAATATAATACAGCGACACTTACCAGTACTCAATTATGACAGTGAGTGGAAGGATGTGGTTGCAGCAGGGGTTAAATATGCAGCACGCAAGGCTCCTATGCCGGGGAGTAAAATCAGTCCCAGTTTGTTTCAGGATAAAACTGTCAAACAACCAGTGTGGTTAACTTGCAGGGGCAGTTACAAAAGGTATATGCTGTAATCAGTGGCATAACTACAACTGACCGGGCCCCACAGCAAATTTTAGACGGGGGCCCCCCCTCATCAACTTTTTCGCAACCCCCAACTCACACATCCCCCACTCCTGTGGCTGGTCAAAACTGTTCTCTCACACGAGGCCCAGCAGCCGCTCCGTCCGTTTTCTACACGTATATACTGTATATAATGTAATTGTATAATACTATTGAGGGGGCCCTGACAATAAAATCTTTTAGTATTCCTCCTGAGGGGGCCCCTTGTGAGTCTGGGCCCCAAAGCAGCCGCTTCCCCTGCTTCCCCTATAGCTACGCCCCTGGCTGTAATCATATGCAAACAGGCCAAAAATTCAGCTCCACAGCCACTGCCAAAAGTTATACCATTAGACAGTATTTAAATTGTAACACTGAGTTTGCAGTATATCTGATTACATGTAGAATATATTCCCTTCAATATGTGGGATGCACCACTAAACAAATCAAGGCAAGGATTCACAAACATTTATTGGATATTCCTCACTACAGGGAACGGAATGTCTCTGCTGTGAGCTTTCACTTTGCTACAGTTCACACAGGGGATACTGCGGCTTTTGTAGCTCAAGGTATACAAAGGGTTACCTTCCCAGTCAGAGGAGGCGACCATAAACAGAAACTCTTGAGCAGGGAAGCACATTGGATGTTTGAGATGGGAACTTGCTTCTCATCTGGTCTGAATAAGAAACTTAAAAATTATTTACTTTTGCAATATAGGTGAAGGGTTTGCACTTCATGTCTGTTTTTTCTATGTATAACAGGTGCCTCCCATCACAGGAGTCATGTGATCTTGATTCCTGGATGTGATTGGGACTACTATGTTTTAAATACTGTGTTTCATTCACTCTGTGGTGTGTCACGAATAAGGATCCGAAACGCGTAGACCGTCCATGTACTACTTGTTTGCCTTTTACCGCTATTAATAAAGACGCAAGCATTTTATACGGAAGCTGGAATTTACTTTTCTTTTCCATTTGGAAGTGGCCAGATCCGGGCCCTGTCCGTGCTTCCTCTGCTGGATGTGCAGGTGAGCGCTGCAGTTTGTTTGCTTTTGCTATGCAGAGACAGAGTATTGACAGAGTATTGACAGAGTAATACTGACATAATCTTTTGTACTCAGCATATGCCACATAGGGAAGTTGGAACACAGATTTGAATGATAATATTAGCTAATAAAATTTATCTATAAAATTATATAAAAATATAATTGGTTGTGACATGTAATATTGCTACCCAGTGCCCTCAACTTTCTCACCATGCCGTATTTCATGTGCAACTCAGTATGCTAGTATTACTGTAGGCACTGAGTGCTGTATGTGGTCTGCATGAAATATGCATATGCACTTCTTGTAATTGGAGTTATACAGGGCTAAATAGAGAAGCAGGATCCAGATCAGAAGAGGTAATTATTATATTTGGGGCATCAGGTGCAGGCTCTGTAGCAGGAAAGAAGATGTTTGCATGAAGGACTGCTGGATATGAGCTTTGCAGCATAGTGTGGCTCCCATGCTGTATAAGCGTGGGGGCCATTGACTAAAGGGCACAAGAGGGGGAAGGAAAGAGTTAAATGACGGGAGGGCTCTCTCTGGACCGAGCATGCCGCAACGGGATATATATAAAGGATTAACTCCTCCTCCACTTCCTCTTGGTGTGCGCTTGGCCAGTGAAGAGTTTGGCTGCACTAGGTGACAGTAATTATGGCACATATGAACGATGCTGACCTCCTGGCTCTCCTACAGGAGAAAGATGCCAGGGAGGGTTCAGCATGGCTAGCCCCCCTTCTTTCAGAAAGTGCGCCGGAGAGCTCAGCGTCCCCTCAGTCAGATGCTGACCCTCCTGCCTCGCGCCCTGCGTGGTCCTCACTTCCCCCTGCCCGCCCATCTCCTTCCCCTGTCAGGCGGCGCAAGCGTGGACGTGTTCCTGTGTTCAGCGCGCCCGACACCCAATCCTGCCCAGTTGTAGGTCCCCCGGCAATTGTGGCCCTGTCAGCGTCATCTACCAGGGCAGGAGCGGCCTCACAGCTGCAGGTGGCTGCCATAGAGCCCCCACCCACATCGGAGATTGCACAGCCTATAGTTCTCCCTGTGGCTGTGCAACCTGTTAAAACATCGTCTGGCAGGCTGGCCAGATGATTTGGCCGCTGGCCACTGCCCCCTCTCTCTGCTGGTGCTGCCCCCCCCCCATTCCTCCCTGCTGGGGCCCCGCAGGGTGCCTTACCAGCTTTTTCTACGGCTCCGGCTCCTTCTGAGACTGGGGTTGCAATTACTTATGTTGGCCACCAGAGGGAGTGATGAGTTTTTTGAATTTGAAGCTGTCCCTGACACTCCACAGCATAGGATATCATCTATTCCTATCGATGGCTAGCGAAGTAATTGGACAAAGTTGTCGGGGCACGTGTCACTCCACATCATCGTCGGACTCTGCAGCTTAGCTCGCAGTCGGAGATCAGTCCGTAGGTCTCGCAGCCGGAGGTCAGACCACAACCGTCGGACCGTCATGGTCGCGGACACCGCAGTTCTCGTGGCTCCAAGAGGCACAGAGATCGGTCAGATTCATCGTCTTCGAGTGTGGAAAGTCGTGGACATTCATCCAGGCGGGATCGTCGCAGATGGAGGTGAAGTCATGGGAAGCGTTTTCAAAGGCCTTCGCAAGTGGCTAGGCCTGCGCCTGTGGTTGTGGCTGCTGACGCTCCTATGCTGCCTCCTCCTCCGGTTCCCGTTTTGGCCGCTGCTGCAATACCACCGAGTGGTGAGTCTGCCTGTTCACAGGCGTGGGTAGGTGGGAGTGTTACTAATTAAAAACATTGGTTACCAGGATGGATGGTTCATTGGCGACGCCAGGGGTGGCTCCTCCACCGCCCGCAAGTGGGTTAGACACATCCGGGCTTCTGTTCCGGGACGAGTATTTTTGTTGAGTGGCCCTGTTAGGTGGTCAGGTCACTCAGAAAGTTAAAGAAAAAATAGCTAACTGTGACTATGTTGATATTTGGTCCTTATTGGCAGTCGATCAATTGACGCTAAAGAAAAACGTGTGGCGAAATCTGATGATAGAAAGCCCAAGGTCGCCAAGACGTTTGGCAACTGGTTACAGGCTTTTTCTATATTGGCTAGGATATATAGTCAGTCCTTGTCCTTTCAGTCACCTCACGCTGCGGGTGCCTATGAACCCGCTTCAGGAGGTTGCCGGTCTGGAGCTTGTTGGCTCTTCAACCAAGGTCAAAGTCGCTTCTGTGCCTCGTGCAAATTCTGGCATGAGTGCTCCCTCTGCGGTGGGTCCCATTCGGCCCTTAGGTGCTTCCAAAAAGCCACTTTCACGGCCAGGGCTGTTCCTACCAGAGCGGAGGACCCCAGTGAACGTGCAAAGGATGTGCCAGTGGCTTGAACAGTATCCCAGGCGACAGGAGGCCGTCAGGCTTCTTAAAGGTTTTGAGGCTGGATTCTGGATTCCTCAACTACCTCATCACTTGGTTGTGTTCACAGGTAATCTGAAGTTGGTCTTGGAGCACTCTGGGGAAGCACAGGCAAAAGTGGACAAGGAGGTTGCCCTGGGTCGTATGGCTGGTCCTTTCGAGGAGCCCTAATTTACGGGTATCTCCTCTTGGTGTAGCCCCCAAAAAGGAGCCAGGTAAATTTAGATTAATCCACCATTTATCATTTCCAGAAGGGGATTCCATCAATGATGCGATCCCAAAGGAAGAGACGGCTGCTTCTTATACCTCTTTTGATGCGGCTTTACGCTTAATTGTGAAAGCAGGCTCGCAGGCCCTCTTGTCCAAATCAGACATTGAATCGGCTTTCTGGCTTTTGCCGGTTCACCGGGATTGCTTCCATCTGCTTGGTTGGCAGTTGAATGGTTTCTTCTACTTCGACATGTGCCTTCCCATGGGTTGCTCCATTTTGTGTAAGTATTTCGAGATGTTTCGTTGTTTTTTGGAGTGGGTAGTTAAAGTTGAGACTGGTAACACTTTGATCGCACATTATTTGGACAATTTCCTGTTTATAGGTCTGAGCGTGTCTGAAGTCTGCGCGACGCCGCTGGCGATTTTTCTTTTTTTCGCAGCATGGTTTGGAGTTCCGTTAGCTGAGAATAAGACCAAAGGTCCCACGCGTTGTCTCTCCTTTCTAGGTATTCAAATTGACACAGAGAGGGGGTTTATTAGTTTACCGCAGGATAAGCTGGTGCGCTTGCGTGCTGATGTCATTAACTCTCTGGATGCACGCAAAATTACACTAAAAGAATTGCAATGACACTCATACCAAACGGATCCGTCCTCCTCACCCGACTGAAAGTCAGTGGGGACGGATCCGTTTGGTATGAGTGTCATACCAAGCGATCCGTCCCCATTGCTGAGGACGGATCCGCAATGCCTGCGGGCATTTGTTCGCACGGGAGGCGAGCGCTACAGTGCTCGTAACAAGCACGTTCGCTCATCTCTACTCTCTATGCTTCTGCAACTGCAGACAAGTGATTTCACCCATACATGCCTCAAGTGTCTCCACAGCTTCCTCCCAAAACCATTCAGTGTATAAAAAGATAGAACCTACAGCATTTGCAGGAAGAGGAGTAATGAGCACACACAGCATCAGTGTAGAGAGAGAATAGAATCTACAGGGGAGAGAGATCACACAAACACAGTAAAAACTATGTGTAGAGATAAAGCCATAAGGAAGAGAACCCAGGGCAGAATCTGTAAGGGGAGGAGGATAGAGTTGAGCGAACGTGCTCGTAACGAGCACTGTACTGCTCGGATCCCCTGCGCTCCCATGGGCGCAGGCATCCGGATCCGTCGGGTGAGGAGGATGGATCCGGATGGCTGCGCCCATGCGAGCGCAGGGGAATCCGAGCAGTACAGTGCTCGTTACGAGCACATTCGCTCAACTCTAGAGGAGGAGCACAGCGGAGAAAGCAGTACAGGAATGCTTGTACATAGAGCTAGTGAAGGCAGCAGCATACTGAACACACAAACCTCACATCTATCATGGGTTACATGACCACATGTGAATAGTTTGACACTTTAAGCAGATTGTAAACTGTATATCATGGGGCTTGAAAATGAATTAAGAAATTAATATTCAGCCTGAAACTTGCCACTTTTTTTTTTAAATTAATTTATGTCCACAAACCTAAAAAAAAAAAAATTACTTGACAAAGGTGTCTAAAGCCTTTAACGTGATTGCAATTATAATGCTTTGAAATAACAAAATAGAAATTATCCGGTGAAGTTAGTATGGAGTGAATATAATGTATTGATGGTTCAGGGAATCGTATGTTCTTCACTGTTATCAAGCTGCATATTACAGTTATCTAATTGTGAAGTTTAAGGAAAACGCTACATAAACACTACGTAAAAAAAGTTTTATTTTGATGGAAAAAGTGCTTTTTCACATATTGATTTGCTAATCTAAACTGATAATGAAACCTTATTATATTTCTTTTTAAAGGGGTTGCTTACCCCATGGTCAGTCAGTCATTGGCTGCAGCAGCCACGTGACCCGTGTCAAACAGGATGTTGACATGGGGAGACCCCAGACCTGAGGAGGAGCCCCACAGAGGCGATCAGGTAAATATGATTCCCACCGTGTTTGCAGCCATGTTTGGGGTCTGCAGAAAAGGTCCACGGGGGTGAGCAATTCCTTTTAAAAGTATTATTTTCAAAGGCTTTTAGGGCTCATTCAGATGAACGTATGACTGTCATGCCAGTGTTGTGGACCTCAAATAGCAGTCCACAATACACAGGCACCAGCCGTGTGAACGGACTGATTAACTTGAATGGGTTCGCAATCCACAAGATATGGCAAAAGATAGGACATGGCCTTTGTTTTGCAGTGCAGAGACATGGACCAGAAAGCCCATGGAAGGGCTTCCGAGTGTTTCCATGGGCTTCCGATCCGTGCTTCCGCACTGCAAAAGATAAGACATGTCCTATGTCCTCTTGGGGATCGCGGACGCATTTAAGTCAATGGGTCTGCATCCCAGCATGGAGTTCACATGGCTGGTGCCCGTATATTGCAGACCCTGCTGTTTGTGGTCCACCGCGGCCATACAGTCATGTGAATGAGCCCTTAGATTGTATATTATGTAGATGTATATTGCATCAAGTGAAAATTTTCTCTAAAAATCATTTACACAATGTTCTTTAAGTACTAAGCACCATTAACCTTACCGTCAGTATTCCAAAGTCTGGTTGATTTACCTTTGGACCCTATGGGAAAGGGAAGAGAAGTGCAAGGTGTGCAGAGAAAGAAGATAACATGTAACATGTGTTACATAAAAATTGCCTGGTCTTTCTTAGAAATGTAATAATTAGTTATAGATGTGTCTATGTTTTTATTTCATTTTGATTTACTATGAATAGCTATAGGCTTGATATAGCAAATATAGTAAAGTTTCCTTAAAATATATATTCAGTTTTGCTGAGTTGTGAAGGCTCCGAGGCCTGCAGCAAAGCTGAACAGGAAGCATGTCAAAATCCCATAGACTACAATAGTATTCTATTGTAGTGTATGGTTCAAGTGATCAGAAGATCATACATTCAAGTCCCCTAAGGGGATTAAAATTTACTGTAAAATTTTTCATATAAATAAAAATCATTGGTATTGCCACATCCAAAAATGTGAGGACTTTTAAAATCTAAAAAGAAAATGTAAAGGTTCTTTGTTTTTTAGTAGTAGTTTAGTAAGTAGTAAAACATAATAAAACTATATAAATTTGGTATCAGAATAATTGTACTGTACTTTGGTTGTCATGTTCTTTTTAACGCACAATGAATCCCATGAAAACCATTGTGTTCCTTTTCAACTTGCCCAACAAATAATTTCCTCCCATTTTCTAATACAACTTATAGTAAATTAAATGGTGCCATTAAAAAATACTACTTGTCCTGCAAAAAAAAGCCTTTATGTGGCTATGTCAACAGAAAATTAAAAAACTTAATGGCTCTTGGAATGCAGAAAGGAAAAAACTAAGTGCAAATACAAAAATAGGCCCTGTTCTTAGTGGGTTAAGGGGCTATATATACAAATATGTGGCAAAACAAAAGTAATATAAATAATAGCATGCTTGGTTTTATGAATGACAGAGGTTATCAAACTAACCTGATTTTATTTTATGAAGAGGTAAGTAGAAGCCTGAATAGAGGAGAAGATATGCATATTTATCAAAAGTTAATTTTAGTTAAAGGCCTTTGCAGGCTCCTGATAATGATGCCTTATCCTCATTATAGGTCATTAATATCTGATTGGTGAGAGTACAACACCCCACACCTCCACTGATCAGCTGTTTCCTGAATAAAGTGAATGGGAGCTGAGGTGCAGTAAGCCCGGCATTCAAAGTGCTAGTTCCATTCAAAGTGCTAGTTTCAGCACCAGAGGTTGCAAAGAACAGCTGATCAGTGGAGGTGCAGATGTTGGTCCCTCACTGATCAGATATTAATGACGTATCCTGAACATAAAGAAAAAGGGGGTCAGTCAGCACATCCCAGTGTGCAGGTGCTGCCATGGCTAGATACACAAAGGGAAACGTTTGGCAGACGGGCCCAAATAATTTTGTACAAGATATATTTGCCAAGAATCTCAAATTTACTAAATACGCGTAGAATTCGCACCAGAATATTTTCTATTACTATGGCAATTTTGTACTTTATTTGGTTTGCAGACTGCTGTTGCATTGTATCCTGAACATAAGTCATCAATATCAGGAGCCAGGAAAACCCTGTGTAAATTAAATCTCAGATAATTATGTAGTGACGGATTTATGATGCCATTTGCGCCATTTGATAAATCAGTCACAATACACATAACGCTGGTTTATACATTAGGGTATATGTGGGGTAGAGAATTTTTTTCAAATGTTCTCTTTTTTGTGACTTTCTAAAAAGTTGCATGTCATATATTTGTCTAAATTCTAGTCAAGCAGCAAGCGACACTTACTTTTATCATATGAAATAATTTTATTATTCTGTTATCCAACCCCTATAATGCCCCCCAAAATACCCAGGCACCTCATACAGGTTATACTTGCCTCGCTCTCTGGCACTCATGTCACTCCTGAGGCCCCCACGACCACTGCTGCATCTCCCCATTGCGTGGATCAAAACTCTCGGGGGGACAGTTGGCTAGCTAATAGAAAGCTGCGATGGGGATGAGCCTTCCTAGCATCGCGGGTGACACTAGGAAGCCTTGTCACAACCTGCTATTGGCTAACTCCCCCAACACAATCTGATGCCCACTGCATCTGTGCGACGGGGAGATGCAGTGGGCATCTGGAGCGATGCGGATGCTGGAGAGCGGGGTAAGTATAACCTGTATGAGGTGCCCAAGCATTTTAGGGGGCATTATAGGGGTTGGATAACAAGTGATGGAATTTTTAGACTATACAATTATGAACAATCTGTTCAAAAAGAGAAACTTTATGATAAACTCACTAATATTTTGGCTGCATTTCACTCCAGGGCTCCAAAATCCCTGTAGAAGAAGAAAATGGGATTATAATAACCAGTCTATTCAAAATAGTGTCATAGGTTTTGCTAGGGCACCTGCATGAGATCTAAGGGGAAGATTTATTATAGATGGGCATTTTATGCCCATCTATGATTTTCCCTGTGCTGCAGGAAGATGCTCATAATTTATAAGTGCATGCCTCATGTCTTATGCCTCATGACTGCCATCCTCTGGCAGTCTATATGCCAGAATGAAATCTAAGACAGCTTGGGGATCCATGAGGTAATTACTGTTTTTTTCAAGATTACACAGCACCCTTACCACTATAGATCATTTTTATAACATAAAAATCCTTTAAGAGAGGAGATTTGGAGGTAACTTAATGCAATTGGGTGTACAGTAACACCCGAACTTTTAACCGGTGTTGTCACACTATGCCAGCCCGTGAATAGTCTGATTGGTTACTCTGTACAGAATAACCAATAAGAGTGTAATTACTTGAAAATGCTGGTTTCAGGCTCTGATCTCCACCTTTGTGCCTCTTCCAGCCTGTACAGTGCACCCTCAATGCCACAATTTATGCTCCCTGAGCGCCTTCTCTTATGGTGACAGGCCAGTAACTGAACTGCTGCCATCAGTAGCAGGTATCAGCTGTACACTCTGCTGTAATTGCCAAAATCGGTGCTGGCACCATTCCCGGGCGTTTAACCCCTTAAATGCTGAGGTAGGTAATCACTGCAGCATTCATGGTGTTATCAGAGGGATGGAGCTCCTTCTCTCCCCCCATTGAGCACCCACAATGCATTTGCAGGGACCCTATGGTTGCCTTGGCAGCTGGACACCTTATGAAGGCCTCCGGGCTAAGCCTGACATGCCATGCCAGGGTCAGGGTCTGATCAGGTATAGTGTCAGTGTAATACTGACATTACTATGCACTGCAATAGCAAAATGTAAAATAAAAATGTAAATAAAAAATTGCTTTTTCCTATATCCGCTGATATACAATTGGTTAAAAAAAAAAACCCTACGTATAATTGGTATTGCGTGTCCTGATGTATGAAAGGATCACATTACTTATCCACATATAATCAAAAGGTACTACATACCCTCAGACAACTGTTAGAGGAAAAATAAAAATGTTCTAGATGTTCTGTAAATGCCAGTGCAAAATATAACTTATTTTTAGTAAAAAGGGATTTTATGCTGCAAAAGTAGTAAAAAAAAAATACTATATAAATTTGGTGTCACCATAATCGTGTCAACCCACAGAATAAAGTTACCATATCATATATATACTACATGGAGAACCCCCATAAAAAATAAAAATAAAAAACACTGGCAGAATTGGCCCAATTCTGGCCCACCTCACCTCCCAAAAATAGTATAAAAAGCAATCAAAATGACATATGTATGGCCTTGTTCACACATCAGTTATTTGATCAGTTATTTCCATCAGTTTCTGTGACCCAAAGCCAGGAGTGGAGCCTACTTAGAGATAAAGTATAATGAAAAGATGAGCACCTGTTCTCTGCTTTTAACCCGCAACTGGTTTTAGCTCACAATAACTGATGGAAATAACTGACCAAATAACTGATGTGTGAACAAGACCTAACATACTGTAAAATGGAACCAATAAAAACTACAGCTTGTCCAACAAAAAACAAACCCTCGCACAGTTACATTGGTGAAAAAATAAAAATGTTATGGATGTTAGTAAATGGCAATGCAAATTATTACTGATTTTTAATGAAAAAGTGATTTTATGACGCAAAAGTAGTATAACATGAAGAAAAAACTATATAAATTTGGTATTGCCATAACTGTATCGACCCACAGAATAAATTTATCATACCATATATACCAGACTGCATGGATAACCCGATAAAAAATAAAAAAAAACATTGACAGAATTGCCATTTTTGCCCACCTCACCTCCTAAAAATGGTATAAAACTCAATCAAAAAAGTCATATGTACCTCAAAATGGTACAAAAAAAACTACTGCTTGTCTCACAACAAACAAGCCCTCAAACAGCTCAGTCAACAAAAAAGAAAAATGTTATGGCCCCTAAAAACAATTTCAGGGGTTTGGTCCAAATTGGCTTTTGCTGCAAGGGGTTAATATGTCTATATTTTAGTTTTTGTGGATATGTTCACATGTCCGTATAAAAGCCAACATGTATTAACATGGAAGAAATCCATGGCTGATACTTTGACATCTGCCGCATATTTGCTGCATATGTGCTGCTGAGTCGTGCAGCAGATCTGCAAGAGAATTAGACTCATTGTCATTTAATGGGGATAATCCTCAGATACATACCTCTGTAGATTCTGCTTTAAAAACCAAACTGCCTGGATTTTTTCTGCTGAATGTTTGTGAACACCCCATTTACATGAATAAGATGCGAATTGTCCTTGGATTTAAAGCATATTTAGTTGCAGACCCTGTGGCAAAATGATACAGCTGAAAGGAATTTTTAAGGTGCTAATACCCTTTCAATAGCTGGTGGATGACTGCTTGTTTGGCTGATAGCTATTTCTCTTGACTGACACATACACGGTCAGTTCACCCTACTGTGTATGTGTTTTCAATGTATAAAGTGGAGAAAGCCGCTGCTAGACACCTCTGTAGGCAGCCTGTCTCCCTAAAAGATCAGGCATTAAAATTCATAGTGCTCAATCTTTTTCTCCCTTTTGTTTATAGTAGCTGCTGCCAGTGTCGGACTAGGGTTCTTAGGGCCCACCAGTAAAATTAATACTAGGGGCCCACTGAACAGCTACATGCAAGTATTATCTGAACCTCTCCCTCATCGTAAATTGCACCAACGCACATGGTTGAATAGTAGCCTGCTGCCTAGATGGTTCCTCCAACTGTTCATTTCCTTGAGACTCAGTCAGTTTCCTGCTGATTAGCTCTGCCTTGGACTAGGACTTTCATGTGTTCATAAAAGCTGCAAATACTGCAACAGGTTATTGGGCCAGGACATAGACAAAGAGAAACAGAACATCACAACTTGGTGAGTGGACAAACACCAGGAATCTTCTAGAAGTGTCATCCTCATAATACAAGTAAGAGACACCATCTAAATATATATAAAGGGAAAGATGGCTGGCAGCTCAGTGCTGAAATTTACAGTGGCCAGAATCACAAGCTATGGAAATTTTACTGCCCAGAGAAGACTTACATAGTAAACATAGTTCATAAGGCCGAAAAAAGACATCTGTCCATCCAGTTCGGCCTGTTTTCCTATAAGTTGATCCAGAGGAAGGCAAAAAACCCCTGTGAGGTAGAAGCCAATTTTCCCCACTTTAGGGAAAAAAATTCCAATTTGCGGATCCGCAAAATACGGACGTGTGAATGGGGCCTTAAAGTGACAAACAGTAAGATGCTTCAAGGCTGGGGCATTGACTCTGGAGCAACCAGTCACTTACAAGTGACAAGAAATTTTTTCACAGAACTTGACTTAAATAACAGGGAAACAATCTATCTAGCAGATGGAAGCAGAATAAAGGAAGGAAGCAGAAGGAACTGGACATCGGATGTTAGTTAAAGTTAAAGACATGCTGTATGATCCTAGTCTAGAAGAAGAACTGTTAGGCTACTTTCACACTAGCATTTTTAAATTCCGGTATTGAGTTCCGTCATAGGGGCTCAATACGGGAAAAAAACGCTTCAGTTTTGTCCCCATTCATTGTCAATGGGGACAAAACTAAACTGAACTGAAGACAACGGAATGCTCCTGAAAGCATTCCGTTCCGTCTTCAGACCGGAGAACAAACTGCAGCATGCTGCGGTTTGCTCTCCGCTCCAGGCATCCGCACCAAGACGGATCCGGAATGACCCCCAATGCAAGTCAATGGGGACGGATCCGTCTGGTGTGACCACAATGGTAAACGGATCCGCCCTCCATTGACTTTCAATGGAGTTCAGGACGGATCTGTCACCTACACATACAGACATACATACAGACATACACACATACATATACAAACAAACACACACATACTTACATACTCCAGGCAGGCAGGCCGCACGTCTTCATGCCCAGGAGGCGCGCCACTATGACTATTCCCTACAGCGCCCAGCATAGGGCGCTGTGGGGAATCGTCATAGCTGCGCGCCTCCTGGGCGTGAAGACGTGCGGCCTGCCTGCCTGCCTGGAGTATGTAAGTATGTATGTGTTTGTGTGTATGTGTGTGTATGTCTGTATATGGTACTGTGTGACATGTGTGGGGCCGGAACGCGGTTCCAGCCCCACACATGTCCCTGCGGCAGTCCGGATCCGACGGCACCCTTCACCTGCCGGATCCGGACTGCTGCTAGTGTGAAAGAGGCCTTATCCGTGAAATGTTTGCCAGCTAAAGGACTCGCTGTGAAATTCCAAGGCAACAATTGCATCATCCTGCATAGAAAGCGGGTGATAGCCAGTGCTAAGGTAAATAAACATGTATATCATTTCAACATTGTAAAAGAACAAGTGAGAGTCTGTATTCATATATGGCATAGATGCTTAGACCACAAAAACCCAGACAGCATACAGGAACCACAAAAACTAAACCTAACAAAGGATCTTAAAGTGTCCACTTCTTCAACAGCTGTTAGATGTGAATGCTGCATTGAATCCAAAGCTTTAAGGGCGACAATTACTAAAGAAAGCCAGAAAAGAGCGTCACTACCACTTGACCCAATACACATTGATGTTTGAGGCCCCATGAAAGTGCCTACATCCAGTAGCAACAGATATATAGTGACCTTCATAGTGACTACTCCAGATACACAGTCACTTACATAATGAAGAGAAAGGATGAAGTTTTGGATACATTGTAAGACTATGTAACAAAGACAGGCAACAAGTTTCAGAGGAATCATTTTATACTGTAAAGAGACAATAGAGGTGAATTCACTGGATTCGAAGTAGAAGAATATTTAAGACCACATGGGATAAAGCATCAAAATACAGTCCCATATTTACCAGAACAAAATGGGGTAGCTGAAAGGAAAAACAGAACTGTGACTGAAATGATCAGGTGCATAGTGACAGATTCCAGGTTACCTGAGAAATAGTGGGGTGAATCCAATCAGCAGATACAACCAAACCAAGATATAGATCCATGACATTCAACAAGAGAAAATAAAGGTAAACCACCTGTGCATTTCTCATACAAGTTGAGCCCAGTCAGCGTATATGAAACTACATCTTGGGAAGACATACCCCAACTTCCAGAAGAGGAAGCCATCAAATAGGCTATAAATGGACTTTGTAAAAAGGACTCAAAATTAAATACTACACAGATGGCACAAAGCTAGACTTGTTGCCAAAGGATACTCCCAAAAATATGGTGAGGACTACGATGAGACATTTGGTCCCATAGTCAAACATACTACTGTCAGAACCTTGCTTATAGTAGCAGCCACAAGAAAGATGCAGCTGAAGCATTTTAGCATTGTGAACTAATGGAGGACATTTACATGGAACAACCGCCAGGATTCAAGAATGAACAAAGGCCAAACTTGGTATGCAAACTTCAGAGACGTTTATATGGACTAAAACAGGCTGCAAGAGCATAGAACATCAAAATAAATTAAGTTCTTACAGATGAAGGTTTTTAGAGGAGTAAGGCTGAGCCTTGCTTACACACAAAGAAACTGACAGATGGATTTTTGTGCTGATTAATGTGGAGAATCTCCTAGTCTGCCTTTGAGCAAGAAGGGAACAAGAAAAGAATTTTACAAACTCTAAACGAGAGTTTTGATACCAAAGATCTTGGAAATATAAATTATGACCTCGGTATTCAGACTGAGAGAGAGGAAGACCGCTTTCTTCTAAACTAAAGGCACAAGATTCAAGAAATTATTAAAACCTTTTGCCTAAAGGATGCACAGCCAGCAAAGTCTCCTATGGAAATCAACTACTTGAAGGAGATGAACAGGAAAGGTACGTTATTACCAAATGATAATCAGTACCGGAAGGCAATAGGAAAATTGCTATGCATTGCCGCTGTTACGAGTCCTAACTAGAGATGAGCGAATCGAAGCTGACGAAATGGAATTCGATCCAAATTTCAGGAATAATTCGATTCACCCCGAATCCGAATTTCCTGACGATCCATGGTAAGAAATCGCTATTTTTTTTTCCCCTAAAATGGCGGCTGCACATGTTAGGACATGGAGCAAGGAACTGTGGGAAGGAGGGATCACCCACAATGCGATGCATGCAGCCAATCAGCAGCCAGCCAGCCCAGTGATGTCATAGCCCTATAAATAGCCTCAGCCATCTTTGATTCTGCCATTCTCCAGTGAACTTAGTGCAGGGAGAGACGTTAGCAGGCGCTAGGGAAAGAGGTAGAAAAACTTATCAAACGTATATATTGCTGAATAGAAGTGTAGGGAAAGGATAGGGAGGGAAGTATTGAAGCTGAACAGGGTTCAATAGGGGTGTTTAGAGGCAACAACAGGGTAATAGGAAAACTCCTATTACACCTTGATGCAGTGATTGGGGTTCAAAATTGCCATAATAAAGCTGCTCATTTCAGGTTTGCAATAGATCATACCTCTGTAATTCCAATTATTGGGGTCTTATTAACCCTTGTGCGCAGTAGTTACATTTAGTAAAGCCCTTTTTTGCTGTTTTAGTGTTAGAAAACAGAAAGGGCTTATTACCTGTTGTGTGATGAAGTGGGAAAATTACAGCCCTTTGTAGCGTGTATTAGTGGCAAAAAAAAAGTTTTATTTGGCGTACAGCGCCAAAGTTATTTCTTGTCAAACCTTCTGTCGTTTATTAGTGGTGGAAAAAAATGTATTAGCCGTTGTGTGGTGTAGTGGCAAAAATACAGCCCTTTGTAGCGTGTATTAGTGGCAAAAAAAGTTTTATTTGGTGTACAGCGCAGAAGATAAATCTTGTCAAACCTTCTGTTGTTTATTAGTGGTGGAAAAAAACTTATTAGCCGCTGTGTGGTGAAGTGGCAAAATTATAGCTCTTTGTAGCGTGTTTTAATTTCCTATTTATTTATTTGATCTAACATTATGTCAGACAGAGAAGTGACAGGCCCTGCACAGGGGAGTGGCAGAGGCCTAACTGTTTGTGGCGCAGGCACAGGTCGCAGCAGAGTAAGGGGGCATAGCAGCAGGGGTCACTTTGAGAGGCCTGAGCTTCCGGTGTCATCTAGCCGTCGTGTCTTGACCAGCAACTCAATGGTTGACTCGGTCATCGACTTCGTCCCAAATTACATCAGACACCCCCAGCTAAGAATTGGTGGGTTTGTCAGACTTAGTTGGCATGGCCTGGGAGCAGGCCCTGTGCCCTCACCTGTCCTCAACCTGCCCCTGTCCTTTTCTGTTCCCTCAGCCAGAGAAATACTGTATGCTGTGGGCTCAGCTCCACTATACAGCAAGGACAAGCTACTAGAGGACAGTCAGCAGCTACTGGCCAGCCAAGATGTGGAGGAGACATCCACAGCTTCCTTCGTTAGGTGGGCAAGTAGTGATGAGGAGAGTGGTGTGGGAACTGAGGTTGCGAGCGGTCAAGCTCCTGACCCAGAGACCATTGAGGAGGACATCAGTGACGTGCAGACAGTACTCGATGATGATGATGTAGCCGATCGTACTTGGGAGCCGGGTGAATTAGGGGCTTCATCATCATCAGGAGATGAGGGTGGTAGCTAGCCTGTGAGGCAGCGGCGGAGCCAGCAAGTCGCTAGCGTAGCCCGGAGTCATCAGGGAGGCAGCAATGGGAGAGCAGGAGCCAAATGTGCCCAGGGTAGACCACCCGCTTCGCAGGAGCTTACCGGGCCGGAAAGTAGTGGTGCAGGGGTTCATGGAGGCAGCAGTGGCAGCAGCCAGTCAGTGCGGAGTGTTGGGGGTAAAATCACCTATTCGGTGGTGTGGTAGTTTTTTGTTAAGCCGCTGAGTGAGGTGAACCTAGCTATTTGTAGAATCTGTGGGCAGAAGGCGAAGCATGGCCAGGGTGCCACGGCCCTGTGTCAACATATGCAGTGTCACCATAAAGTCTAGGATTGTCACTGCCTACACACTGTCATTATGCCACTCTGTAGTCTCCTGATGCTACTGCTGCTGCCTCCACAATGCCGTCGTGCCACTCTGTAGTCCCCTGATACTACTGCTGCTGCCTCCACAATGTCATCGTACCACTCTGTAGTCTGCCTCCACTGCCATGTCCACAATGTCATCAGGCCACTCTGTGGTCTTCTGATGCTACTGCTGTTGCCTCCGCAATGTCTGTAGTCTGCTGCCACTGCGACCACCACACTGTCGTTGTGCCACTCTGGTCTCCTGATGCTACTGCTGCCTACACACTGTTGTCGTACCACTCTGTGGTTTTCCTGATGCTACTGCTGCCTACACACTTTCGTTGTGCCACTCTGTGGTCTCCTGATGCTACTGCTGCCTACACACTGTCATTGTGCCACTCTGTAGTCTGCTGCCACTGCCACCACCACACTGTCATCGTGCCTCTCTGGTCTCATGATGCTACTGCTGCCTGCACACTGTCGTCTTGCCACTCTGTGGTCTCCTGATGCTACAGCTGCCTACACACTGTCGTTGTGCCACTCTGTGGTCTCCTGATGCTGCTGTCACTGCCATCTCCACACTATTGGGGGGGCTCTGCTTGTATAAGCGTTTAATAGAACAGGTTCTGTGGAAATCTATGTGGAATCAGTGAATTTGTGCAAAAGGAGTGAGCTCTTTCACACTATAGTAGGATCTTGGGCCTCTGCACGGTTCTTTATAGCTGGCGCTAACATTGACCTGTAAGGCTCAGTTCACACTTGAGTTATTTGGTGAGTTTTGACCCCATAACTGCCTAAATACTTTGTGTGCAGCGATTATAAGAGTGACGCCTGTCATCTGCATGTCATACTGACTCACTACCACAGCAGACTCCCTATGAGTGTTACTGGAAGGCACAGTGTTCTACACCACTATACAGACTCTCTGCCGCCAGGAAGTAGCCATTTTTTAACACGATTCACCACACATTTATTTGAATCGAATCGTTTCAGAAAATTCGGCGAACTGACTGAATCTAATTTTTTTAAAAATTCATTAATCTCTAGTCCTAACATTGAAGCAGCAGTAAGAATCTTATGTAGAAAAGTCTTAGTGCCATATCATGTGGACTGGAATGCTGTAAAAAGGGTCTTCACTATTTAAAGGGAACCCTGCATTTCAAACTAAGGTTACCAGCAAGTGATAAATGTAACCTGATTGGATATGTGGATGCTAACTGGGCTGGAGACACCTGTAACAGAAAATCCCCCAGCGGATATCCGTTTCTTCTTTTAAGAAGTACCATCAGTTGGCATGGCAGAAAGCAACTCTCTTGTAGCAAGTCATGAAGTCATATGGTTAAGACAACTATTGGCACATACAGTATGAATGAACAGCAGTTGGAATCTACAAAATTCTTTCAATCAAGAATGCCTTGCACTCGTGCAGATGGAAAGGGTGAATCCTAGAACCAAGCTTATCGATGTGAATTTTCATTTTCTGAGGTATTTCAAGAACAAGGACTGCCCAACTGAGGACATGTTCGGAGATATATTTCCAAAGCTGTTTGTTGAAACGCACCCCAGGCTGATGAAGAAGCTGCGTCTTAAAGATTAAAGGGAACCTGTCATCAACTTTATGCAACCCATACTAATGGCAGTATAAAGTAGAGACAAGTGAGTTGATTTCAGTGGTCTGTCATTTATAAGTTAAAAGTAAGTGGTTGCCAAGAACCAGCATCACAAACATTATATGTATGGTTATTCATATATTCCTGCTCTCCCTGCCCACCTGCTGATGACCGACAGGTTTCTATCTAGTTTTCTCCCTTTCTCTCTAGGAGAGAACTGCCAATTATCAGCAGATGGGCGGGAGAGCAGGAGATTATGAATAACTCTGACTCTTCTCAAGTAGATATGACTCTTTTCAAGGCCTGGGCTGCAATCATTATGATGCTGGTTCTCGACAACCACTTACTATTAGCTCATGAGTGACACCGCTGAAATCAGCATTTCTGTCACTATTATATGCTGCCCTCAGTGAGATCAGCAAAAAGTTGATGACAGGTTCCCGTTAAGCCTTAGCTATTGAGAAGGGGTGTTGAAATACAGCAACAGCCATAGTTTACCTATATTAAGCTGAAAGTAAGATGGCACTGTATTAAACATCACTGTTTATTCAAGTGCAGTTATACTAGTGTATGTACTGTCTGGTGATTATGTAGATGTTATTTCTGGTTTGCGTCTTGATATTGATGTCACAGTTAACAATTGCTGTTTTGTCCCAAGTAAAGTAAACCCGTTTTTGTTCTTTCAGAATGTCTGAGTGCTGTTCATAAAAGCTGAAAATGATGCAACAAGGGGAAGGGGGACTAAGGACCCACGTTGACTCAGGGCCCATCAGGGGATTCACCTGTTCTGTTGTAGGCCAGTCTTATCCTGACTGCTGTAGGAGCTCTTTTGAACAGTTTGGCTACAGTTATTAGAAAAACAAACTACACCCCTTTGAATGGTTTTATGTATCAGGGCATAAAAAATAACATCTGGTCCTTAGATGGTTTAAAATTGGGTCAATACAACCTCAGATGAACAATAAAACCTGACAAATTACAGTGTGTCATTATTTATTTAGCATGGCCTAGGACAAAATGCAGAACCTGTCTGTGAAAAATTAAGTACACACTGTAAGTACACACACTGCTTCCATCGGAATTAAGAGGTTAAAAACCTGCTGGAAGCTGCTAATCTAATGCTTTTGATTAACTTATCATGAGCAAATATTACCACCTTTATAAAAGCAGAAGTTTTGGCAGTTTGCTGGTCTGGAGCATTCAGATGTGTGTTAATACAATGCCAAGGAGGATAGACATCAGCATTAGAGATGAGCGAACGTGCTTGTAACGAGCACTGTACCACTCGGCTCCCCTGCGCTCACATGGGCGCAGGCAGCCGCTTCCGTCGGATGAGGAGGATGGAAGCCCATGCGAGCGCAGGGGAGCCGAGCAGTACAGTGCTCGTTACGAGCACATTCGCTCATCTCTAATCAGCATTTATCTTAGAGAAGCAATTGTTGTTGCCCATCAGCCTGGGAAGGTGTTAGGCCTGGGCCTTCTGCTATACCTCCTGCTTTCTCACCTGTTATATCCCAAGCATCTCCTGCCTCACTGCCTGCTGCTGTTTCCACCAGATGTGGCAGCTGTGTGCCTGCCAGATGCGTCCTCTGGCCATGCTGCCTCTGCGCTCTATACCATGCTGGCATTCCATAGGGGCACGCGCCCTTCGCTTCCTATCATACTTCCAGGGGCTCGTGCTTCCTACCTCCCAGCATGGCCTCTGGGCGGGCTTACAAGGTTAAATATCAGCTTCTTCTTCCAGGAAGTTGTCTGAGTTACTATCAGTAATAGCAAAGGTGTTCTGCTTGACCATTCTGTTTGCCTGCCACCTGCATTAACTACTGGACCTGCCTGACCCCAAGCCTGTCTGATCCTCTGTACCACAGTATAATCTGATACACACTTTTGACTTTTGGCTTGTCTCTGACCATGCTTTAGTTTCTGCCTCTGACCATCATCATCAGCTGCTGCCTTTACTCAAGTCTTCTCTGCAATACTACTTCTCACCACCGTGTTTGCTACTGGACTCAGTTCACACTAAGTGCAGTTCTTACTGCAGCTTGAGCTATTGGAGTATTACTGTTGTCTGACTCTGTGAATAAGCTGTCAACCATATTAGCTAATGCTGTAGGTAGTGGTTTAGCTTCTTTCTCGTTGTGTTCTGTATTGTCTCATGTGAGAGTGCTGAATAACACCCTAGGGCAGTGATGGCTAACCTCCGACACTCCAGCTCTGATGAAGCTACCACTCCCAGCTAGCTCTAATCATTTCTATGGAGTTCTGAGAACAGCCAAGCAAGTGTAAATCTTGGGCGTTATAGTTTTACCACAGTTGGAGTGCCGGAGGTTAGCCATCACAACCCTAAGGGTTATTGGCTGCCATCCCTTAGTTGACACTAAGAATCCCCACTATGTCTGGTTTGACCAGTGGGTCCCACCCACTGGTCGTAACAGAAGGGTTATAAGATTTTTTTCAAACAATTTCAAGTCCATCATTCAACAGTAAGAATGATTATTCACTAATGGAAAACAATCATGGTTCACAATCTTTCCATCAGTGGACATACCATAAAATTCACTCCTTGGTCAGAGTGTGTTTTGCTCAAAGAAATTGCAAAAAAAAAAGAAAGAAAAAAGCTACATCTAAGACTCTAGAGGCCTCAGCATGTTAAGTGTTCAAATTCATCACAGTACAATGAGAAAAAGACTGAAAAAGTATGGCTTGTTTGAAAGGGTTGCCAGAAGAAATCCTCTTTCTAACCCTTTCTAAAAATAAAAGGGTAGCAAAGTTGCATCTGAGTGTCACGATCTGGTGTGGAGGGTATAGCCACACCAAGCGTAAGAGGGAAGGGAAAAGACCAAACAAGGGAAATGGTCACCTCCTGCAGGAAACCCTGAAACTAGGCCCTGGCTGACTACCGGTATGAACAGGCCTTAGTGGTAGGAGAGTTCACACAGGAACCTAATAACAAACTGACCCTGTACAACCCTGCAGCTAGTGGCAGGAGAAAGAGTAAACCTGTTCTTCCAAAAGGACGGACGGACAGGAAACTCCAGAAGGCAAAACCACAACAGGCAAAAGTAGGATAAACACAATAGGGAAAATGACACTTATCTTAATGCAGATATTGCAGCAACCGGATCTCAAATGAGAACAACACCACACACAACAATGTCAGCAGAAAGTATAAACCGCAAGGAATACTGGGAGAGGAAGGGATAAATAGGGGAAATATAATTACCACACCCCCAACAGCTGAGGGGAAGGGGTGTGGTAAACAGCAACCAAACCAAGAGGAAAACATGTCAAATTATGTCACTTTTGAAAGCCTAGCGGAACGCCTGCAACCTGACGCAAGTACGTTCGTGACACTGAGCAAACTACATCTGGAACAATTTTCTTTGGACAGTTTAGACCAAAGTGGAGATGTCCAGCCATAATGCACTATGCCACATTTGGTGAAAATCAAACAAAGTATATCAGCACAAACGCCCCATACCAACTGTTAAGTATGGTTGTGGACAGTGATGATTTGGGCTTCTTTTGCAGCCGCAAGACCTGGGCACTTTGCATGAACTGCTCTTTACACTAAACTATTCTAGAGTTAAATGTGAGGCCTACAGCTAAAACTTGGCTGAAACTGGGTCATGCAAAGGGGCAATGTGAGAGATGTATCAAGACCAGAGCTTTCTACGCTATGCTGGGTCCTCCAGACACTGTTGAGGTGTCCACAGAGTTAGCATTTGCGCTAAACCAGTGTGCTTATTTACTGTAGGAACTCAAGGGCAAAACAATATGAGGCCTGAACTAGCTGTTCCTCTCTCTCAGAAGGCTGGCTCCCTGACCAAAGGCTGGTGGCGCAGGATCTGTGGTTCAATTGTCTGTGGCTCCCTGATCACAGGGCTGGTGACCTAGGATCTGTGGCAGAGTATCTGTTTCAGTTTCTTCTTTTGGTCACTCATGCAGTCTGGCAGAGTCTTTCCTACTAATCAGTAGTCCCTATCTGCATACAACTAGGGTGCTCTGACTGCTCTCCTTATATACAGTTTCTAGCTGAACTAGAACTTTCTAGTGGGAAGGGTAGAGTGGAGAAGCACAGCCTAAACAGAAATAATGTTACAAGTTTTGTAATAACAATACAAATCAACAATATATATTATGATAAACATATAAATGCAGTTCAACGATATTAACCCTTTCACGACCGGAGGTTTTTTCGGTATTGTGTTTTCGTTTTTTGCTCCTTGCCTTCATACAGCCATAACTTTTTTATTTTTCTGCTCACATAGTTGTATGAGGGCTTGTTTTTTGCGGGACAAGTTGTACTTTCAAATGCCACCATTTATTATTGGATATGGTGTAGTGGGAAGCGGGAAAAAAATTCCAAATCGGGTGAAATTGCAAAAAAACCACTATTCCGCTACAGTTTTCCGGGTTTTTTATTTACGGCGTTCGCTGTTCATTAAAACTGACCAGTTACTTTCATTCTACAGGTCAGTACGAATCCAGCGGTACCTAACATGTTTAGTTTTTCTTGTGTTTTGATAGTGATAAAAAAATGATAAAGTTGGTTGTTTTTTTTTTTTTTTTTTTGGTCGTCATATCTTGACCCCTGATAACTTTTTGGCATTTATGTGTACGGAGCTGTATGGGGGCTCATTTTTTGCGGGGCAATCTGAAGTTTTTATTGATACCATTCTGGGGTGTGTCTGACTTTTTAATCGCTTTTTATTTAATTTTTTTTAGAAAAAAAAAGTGACAAAAAACGTCAAATCGCCATTTGGACGCTTTTTTCCGCCACACAATTTGCCGTATTGGAATTTTTTTTTTTTAGTTTAAAAGTACGGGCGTTTTCGGTCACGGTGATACCCATGATGTCTATATTTATTGTTATTTAGGTATTTATTTTTTAATTATACGGAAAGGGGGGTGATTTAAACTTTTATATTTTTTTTTATTTTTTATATATTTTTTAACATTTTTTTTAATTTTTTTTTTAATTATTTGAAAGCTCAAATATAAGCTAATATATTGTACTTTTAATTTTTTCACTATGAGCAATCTCTGATTTTTATCTTGAATTAAAACTCATGATTGCTCATTTCTTATCCTGGCCTGCCATCTAGTGGCCAGAATAAGAATTGCACTTTGAAAGCTGTAATCCTCACCAGCGAGGATTACAGCTTTCATAATGTGTACAGACGGCCCGATTGGCCAATCGGGTCGTCTGTACATCACCCGGAAGCAAACTGCTTCCGGGTACAGACGCCACCGGAAGCCATCAGAGGGGCCCAGAAGAAAAGAGAGGCCCATCGGAAGACGCCGCCGATGGCGGTAAGTAGCCGCAAGTCTCTGCTGTTAGAAACAGCAGAGACTTGCCGGCCATGACGCCCGCCGCACCCGCAAGCGGGCGTCATGTCCCCGCACTGCCCGAGCGCCGTACATGTACGGCGCCGGTCGGGAAGGGGTTAAACAGTTTAACTGTAAACAATGGCATAAATCATAGTGCAACTCTTCAAAATGCAATAAAGTAGGGAGTTGATGGCTTTGCATGTGTCGCTGAAATTACGTAGAGGAGCCAGCCTCTCCATAACTTTGGCGGATCCTCTGCCAGTTCTAAATTTAAGACAGCTTCCGAGCTGTCTTACATTTAGACCTTTTTCTACGCCTGAAACAGACATAGAAAATGGACCTTCTTTGAAAGCTGACATTCCAAGCTTTAAAATGATACCAATCACAGCATTACATCAACTAAATCAGAAGATATAACGAGTCGGAAGAGAAAGCTGTTTTTAGTTTCACTTTCAGCAGGGCACTTGGGAGCTGTTTTCCTGCAGAATAAAACCTCATTCACACGTCCATGTCCGTGCTTAAATCCATGAGCAGGTGGTCAGTGAGGCATCCATGAAGCTGCCCGTGAAGGATCCGTGTTGGGTCAGTGGGTCCATGTTTTGCCATCCGTGTTGCATCCGTGTTTCACTGACACTGAACAGCTGAAAAATAATTTTCAAAGCATCTCTTCTTAATGATCCGTGAAACACGGATGCAACACGGATGGTGCTTTTCCTGGACATGTAATACAGACACACAGTGCACACAGGTATGTCTGGGATGTGTCTGCAATCTTCTGTGGGGCACTGCTGTTAGTTATATAGGTGAAAATGAGGTGACAGACTCCCTTTAAATAAATAATGAAATGGTTACCTAAATTTAAGAACTTCTAAGGACCAGATGTTATTTTATTGTGTTATGATACGTAAAACCATAGAATTAAAGGGGGTCTACACTGTACTTAGTTTTTTTCTCATGACTGTATATTTACATGAAAGTAAAGTGGAAAAAAGCTGACAAATTTTATCCACACACTGTGGAAAAATATCTATTAACTTTCTATGCAGATCTGAAATCTACAGCATGCCAGTTCAGTCATCCTTTGCAGTGCATAAGGTGAAATACATGGCAAATTTGTAACAAACTCCACATATAGAGTTCGCCATGGAGTTTATAAGCAAAATCTGTGGCAGATATTTTCTCTCTTTCGTGGGTCTACCCTAAGAGCTAATGCACCTGACCGTATGTATTTTTCAGTCCACAAAACATGAATCTGCAAAAAAATACAGATGAAGTACTGTGTACTATGAGGTCCTGCAGAAGTTGGGGGTGTGTGTTAATATGTTCTACAGCAGCTGAGGTGTGTATTATCATGTTCTGCAGCAGCTGAGGTGTGTATTATCATGTACTGCAGCAGCTGATGTGTGTATTATCATGTACTGCAGCAGCTGAGGTGTGTATTATGTACTGCAGCAGCTGAGGTGTGTATTATCATGTACTGCAGCAGCTGAGGTATGTATTATCATGTTCTGCAGCAGCTGAGGTGTGTATTATCATGTACTGCAGCAGCTGAGGTGTGTATTATCATGTTCTGCAGCAGCTGAGGTGTGTATTATGATGTTCTGCAGCAGCTGAGGTGTGTATTATCATGTTCTGCAGCAGCTGAGGTGTGTATTATCATGTACTGCAGCAGCTGATGTGTGTATTATCATGTACTGCAGCAGCTGAGGTGTGTATTATCATGTACTGCAGCAGCTGAGGTGTGTATTATCATGTACTGCAGCAGCTGAGGTATGTATTATCATGTTCTGCAGCAGCTGAGGTGTGTATTATCATGTACTGCAGCAGCTGAGGTGTGTATTATCATGTTCTGCAGCAGCTGAGGTGTGTATTATCATGTTCTGCAGCAGCTGAGGTGTGTATTATCATGTTCTGCAGCAGCTGAGGTGTGTATTATCATGTTCTGCAGCAGCTGAGGTGTGTATTATCATGTACTGCAGCAGCTGAGGTGTGTATTATCATGTTCTGCAGCAGCTGAGGTGTGTATTATCATGTTCTGCAACAGCTGAGGTGTGTATTATGATGTTCTACAGCAGCTGAGGTGTGTATTATCATGTTCTGCAGCAGCTGAGGTGTGTATTATCATGTTCTGCAGCAGCTGAGGTGTGTATTATCATGTTCTGCAGCAGCTGAGGTGTGTATTATCATGTTCTGCAGCAGCTGAGGTGTGTATTATCATGTTCTGCAGCAGCTGAGGTGTGTATTATCATGTACTGCAGCAGCTGAGGTGTGTATTATCATGTACTGCAGCAGCTGAGGTGTGTATTTATGATGTTCTGCAGCAGCTGAGGTGTGTATTATCATGTACTGCAGCAGCTGACTTGTGTATTATCATGTTCTGCAGCAGCTGGGGTGTGTGTTAATATGTTCTACAGCAGCTGAGGTGTGTATTATCATGTTCTGCAGCAGCTGAGGTGTGTATTATCATGTTCTGCAGAAGCTCAGTTGTGTATTAAGATCTTCTGCAGCAGCTGACATGTGTATTTATGAGGTTCTGCAGCAGCTGAGGTGTGTATTATACGTTTCTGCAGTATCTAAAGTATGTATTATAAGGTTGGGCAGGAACATTTTTGTTGGGGAGGATGCCACTTGCCTTATCTGCCTAGGGCAACACAATACCTTGTCCCGGCCCTGCTGTGAGGTTTCCTGTCTGCACCATACTGTTATAACATGATATATTGGCCACCTGCCAACTCAACAAGTTCTGACATTCACAATTGTCTGTGCATTGGCCCTTTATACAATTGTATTCTAATTGTTTCATTGCTGTGTGACCACAATCACAGTTAGTAGAGTTGCCTAGAGAATTATTAGAAGATAGTTTTTTTTAAGGTTACTGTTATAAATTGACTTGTCTCTGTAGACAAAGCATTACTGCAGTACAACTCCTCAGATCAACATCACTGTCCTATTTTATTCCAAAAAGGAGATTTATGAAGGCAAAACGGTGTAAATTATGTTGGGCTGTGATTCAAACTGAAGGGTTCCAGTTCCAGTTCCTAGTAGAAATATAATTCTTTCGCCTGTTTCCATTGCAGTCTCCTGCTGTTTACTTAGGCAGGGGTAAATGACACATTTATCACGTGTGTTTTTCACAATTCCTGTTGTAAAGCAAATAGCAAGTTTGTTATAAAAAATAGTTTATTTAGCGCTTGGCTAATGTGGTGTTATCAAAATTATGGGACATATCTCTTTTGATTTTTGCTTAGATTCCCCATTCTAATCTCTGGCAGTCCCATTGATATTCTTGATCTCAGAGCATTGACTACATAGCATTTCTGCACACCAATGTCATTTGTGATATGCATAGCTAGTTGTGTAGGCAATGTCACTTTAGGTCCAAAGTACTCAGGCACAATTATTAAAAAAAAAAAAAAAAACGTCTGTAGTGTTCTCTTTTAATAGCTCTGGAGATCGATTTGGTAAAATTGTATTACACTGCAGACTTTAGTAATGCTGACGGATACGATCATAATGTTGACAAAGATGACTTTTTTGGCAGCGAGTTGTCTACTCTAGGAGAACAAAGTGATAAATCAGTTTCTAATGGCTAGGCAGTCTAGAATTCTGCTGCGTGGTTCACATTCCAATATAAAGAACATACTGACTAGAAGATTGTTTATTAGAGAAGGTATTGGCGTCCTGCCAAATACTGTAGAAACTTGAAGCCCCACCTTTTATTAACAATAGTTGTCTAGTCAGCAGTTGTAAAATAAGATTGTAAACATGTTTTCCTGTTCTTCAGAGCCGTCTAGAATAAATATTTTGCTGCCTGAATACTGTTTGCAAGTATGCTAAGTACTGCTGAATACAATCTCATTATGGCTACATTATTATTACGTTTTTTTCTAGTTATAAAGTTGATAGAATTAATGCATCAGCAACAGATGATAAAATATAAAAGCATATAGCTAGCAGGTGCGGAACTACCGCCATAGCAGCTGCAACGATTCTTGTATGTGTGCCCAGGCGAGGCCCAGGCAGTAATGGATGTCTGTCATCCATGACAGCCTGAGCCTCATTGTTCAGCATGCTCTCTCACCATGAGACGTGATGCAGTGACAACATTACACATGCTGGGATAAGTTGAAGAAACACAGGAGCCGAGAATCATTCCCCAGCCTGTACACTATCCTACTCAGCACACCCTATGCAGTAACGTCATAGGGAGGGTGGGATGTGCTCTGTTCATCAGAGGAATGAGGCTAGGTTAGTATTACTGTATTTTAATTTTATTTATACCACAGGGGCTTCACTATAAGGCAGAGCACTGTGAGTGGGGACTTAGAGGGAAAAAGTACTGTGTGGGGGCACTAAGGGGCCATAACTACTGTGTGACGGCACTAAGAGTCTTAGGGTACTAAGGGGGGCATTACTGTGAAGGGGGCTAAGGGGGTATAACTAGTGTGTGGGGGCACTAAAGCAGAATTCTATTGTTTGGGAGCTGAAAGGGGGTATAACTACTGTGTTGATGGGGGGGTTCTATGACAAGCGTAGATTGTCTTGACTAGAACCAGGAGGGAAGGGGCCCTATTCAAAAACTTGCTACGCACATCTTTTTTTAGTTATGCCTCTAATCGGTGCCGTTTCTACAACCAGGTGGGGGGTGCAACCGCACGGGGCGCGCGTTTCAAGGAAGAAGAGGGGGACGCCAATATGCAGGAGGCGGGGGAAGGGGGGGCCAAGCGCTGTACTTATCCCTCCTCCGGCTCACAGGTCCTGCGCTGCTGTGTCCTGGCTGCCTGCAGCGTCAGGACGTACAGAGCGCACTCTGACCTGACGCTGCAGGAGGTCAGGTGACTGCAGCGCAGGCCCTGAGAAGAGAGGAGAACGGGAGAGCGCCGGAAGAGGAGAGGAGCGGCTGAGCAGGAGAGGTAAGTTAATTTATTTTTTTTATGTCTGATCTGAGGTCTGATAAGCGGGTCTAAATGGCTGATAAGGGAGTCTGAAGGGCTAATTGGGGGTCTGAAGGGCTAATTAGGGGGTCTGATGGGCTAATCTGAGGTCTGATAAGGGGGGTCTGAAAGGCTGATAAGGGGGTCTGATAAGGGGGTCTGAAGGGCTGATAAAGGGGGTCTGAGGTCTTATAAAGGGGGTCTGAAGGGCTGATGGGGGTCTGAAGGGCTGATCTGAGGTCTGATAAGGGGGGTCTGAAGGGCTGATAAGGGGGTCTGAGGGCTGATAAGGGGGGTTTGGGGTCTGATAAGAGGGGTCTGAGGTCTGATAAGGGGTATGATGTCTGATAAGGGGGACCTGTAGGTCTGTTTGTGGGTCTGCGGCCTGATATGGGACATCTGGAGTTCTGATATGGGGGGTCTGAGGTCTGATATGGGAGGTCTGATATGGGGGGTCTGATTGAGGGTCTGAAGGTCTGATTGTGGGTCTGAAGGTTTGATTGTGGGTCTAAAGGTCTGATATGGGGGTCTGAGGTCCAGTGGGGGGTCTGGAGGTCTGATATGGGGGTCAGTAAGTCTAATGGGGGCCTGGAGGCCTAATGGGGGTTTGGTATTGGGGTCTGGAGGTCTGGTCTGAGGTCTGATATGGGGGTCAGAGGTCTGATGGGGGTCTGGTCTGAGGTTTTATACATGGGGGGGTTGGTCTGAGATGGTGGGGGTTCTGACATGAAGGTCTAATGGGGGTCTGATCTGAGGTCTGATATAGGGTCTGACAGACGTCTAATGAAGGTCTGGTCTGAGATGGGGGTCTCATCTGAGGTTTGATATGGGTCTGATCTGAAAGGTAAGGGGATATTTTTTGTACTGGCACACTATCTGTGTGGTACCAGTATTTTTATGGGGACTGTTTGTACAGTATAGTTTTGGGAGGCACAGTGGGCACAGTATTAGAGGTGGCAAAATGGAATGTTCAAAGTGAGGAGGATGATGGAAAAGTAGGAAACTAAAATGTCTGTCAAACTCTGCAGAGAGAAGAGATGGCTGAAAGAAATCATCATGGCGGTCTGGTCTGACAGGAGAAAATGAGGAAAGAGAACATCTACATCAGAGAGGAGATGTCACTGGATGTAAGAGGTACATATGTTGAGTTCTATGTACCTGTATGTGCGCTGCCTTCTCTGCTCTGTTTACCTGATCACCACTGCAAATGCTGCGGTGAGCAGGTGAACAGAAAAGCTAGAATCGGCCCTGCTGGTAGTTATACCCCTGTAGCATAGTGTGCAGGGTGGCGGGGGGCTGTGCATGCTATGCAACATTGTTTAAGTTAGTGCTATTTGATTGGGGAGAGGCGCTTTTTTTTAAAGTTCGCCCTGTTGGTAAAATTCCCTAGAAACTGCCCTGCCTCTAATAACTAGTCATTGATAGGAACACTTGCCCCTGAGCAGAGTTCTGATATTATTTACTATTGAGATCCTGATCCTTGGGCCTCTTTCACATGACAGTATTTTTTGCGGGCTCCGATCCGCATTTTTCAGATGAAAAATGCGGACCCATTCATTTCTATGGGCCCGCAAAAATAGTACTGTTTTATTAGGGGCCAGCTGTTCCGTTCCGCAAAATACGGAATGCACACGGATGCCATCCGTTGTTTTTGCGGACCGCAAAATACAACATTCGTGTGAAAGAGGCCTTAAAGGGATTGTCTCACTTCAGCAAATGGCATTTATAATGTAGAGAAAGCTAATACTGGGCACTTACTAATGTATTGTGATTGTCAATATTGCCTCCTATGCTGGTTTGATTCATTTTTCCATCGCATTAAACACTGCTAGTTTCCATGGTTATGACCACCCTACAATCCAGCAGAGGTGGCCTTGCTTGTATAGGAAAAAGTGTCTCCTTCTTTGGTGGCTGGGACCACAGGAGTGCAGATAGGCTGGTGCTTTGTGTGCTATAGTGTGCAAGCACGGCCATCACTGTTGGATTACAGGGTCGTCGTAACCATGGAAATTACCAGTTTATAATGTTATGGAAAATTTCTAGTCAGCAAAGGAGGCAATATGGACAAATGTGGCAAATTTAATTTGCTGAAGTGAGAAAACCCTGTTAGTTCCTTCAGAACCTGGACAATTTTGGAAACGTTTTCTATTTTACCTCATCTCCCTTCAGTTGTTATAACATTTTTATTTTTCCACTGACATATGAGAGCTTGTTATTCTGCAGGATGAGTTCTACTTTATAATAGCATGCTCTATATAATATATTGCAAAACTGTAAAAAAAAAAAAAAAAAAAGGTGGTGATGAAAAGGTAAAAAGGCCAATTCTGCCATTGTATTTGGGTTTTGTTTGTACAGTGTTTACTGCACAGTAAAACTTACATGACAATTACATGGGAAACTAAACCTATATGGATTATTATGTTTTTATTATATTGCTTTGTGCCAACACCCAAAATGTGTTTAATTTTTCAATCAATGGAGGTGTGTGAGGGCTTGTTTTTTTCACTAGATGAGCTGTAGTTTTCGTTAGCAACTTTTTGATAATTTTTATTTTTTAAAGATGAAATATGAGCAGAAACAGGCAATTTCAGCATTCAGATTTTGTTATTCATCATGCGTTCAGACATTTTTGGAAGCAAATATTTGTGTTTTTTATGTCTTTAAAAAGTTTTAAAAACCTTTTCACATTTTTTAGTGTCATAATGGGATATGAACATATGTTTGCTTGATGGCTTGTACCATACGCTGCAATACTTTACCTTTACAACGCCCCAGCCAAAATGACGACTGCTCGGATTCCATGATTGTATGACCAGGTCAAGAGAACATCGAGGGACATCGGGAGCTATTTCTGATCCTGGCCACTGTAGATGCGTGTCGGCTGTGTAACACAGCTGGAACTTGCTGTGTATGGAGTGGGCTCACCTCCTGCACACGCAGGATGTACAGTTAAGTCATTTTGTGTAAAGAGGTTAAAGTGGCAAATTTTGGCACTCCCACTGTTCAGCTGCTTCCTTGTTTACCTTTCTTCTTACAGCAAACACACATATAGGAGGAGATTAATCGTGCCACTAAATTTAGTTTCAGCCGCCACTTATATGCTGCCCTTGCCAGTTTCTAAAAAGGAGGCATGGAAACCAGAAACTGGTGTAAATGATGACTGAAATCTACACCAGCTACGAGGTGCAGTAGATTTCAGTGAGACACACAGATTCCTGGAGATTGCATTTAATTTATGACCAGGCCTTTGCATCATCATACATAAAATACATCCTCTTGGTGGTGCAGGGCCTATCAAGACCCCTTTAAAAGATGCATACATGGAAAGAGTTTTGCTGCACTAGGAATTATTTGCCATGTGCAAAATCACTCCATTTGTTGCAGAGGTGCTTTTTTTCACCCACCATCTGATTAAACATTGGGATCATAGGGGGTCATTTATCAAAGACTGGCTTTTTAACCCGGTCTTTGATATCCCCTGCGCTGCCGAAGGAACCGCCTAATTTATGACAATGTGCAGGCATGGTCATAGGCACACATTAGACAGTCTGTGCGCCTGGAGTGAAAATTATACCAGCCCCTGAATGGAGTGGGTTTCACTCCTCTTTTACACCAGTTTTTTTTTCACAGGCATAAATATTAATAAATTTGCCAGGGCAAATCTCCTGGCACCTGCAATAAAGTTGAAGAGCTATTCCCATAGCTAAAAATTATCCCCCTATCCACAGGATAGGGGATAACAATTAGATCAGTCCTATGGCTGGGACCTCCAACGATCCATAGAACAGTTTCCCCCATACCCCTCGGAGCGCCTCAAAATGAACAGTACAGCAGGTCCAGCATGCGACCTGCTGCTCCGTTCATCTCTGTGAGATTTCAGTAAATGTCAGAGTGCTGTGCTCGCCTGTCTCCAGAACTCCCATAGAGATGATTGGAGCGGAAGTGTGCATGCTGTACCTGCCACTCCATTCATTTAAGGGGACTCTGAGGCATACCCGGGCAAGTGCCGGGGCCCGCTGCTCCTGGGAGGGCCCATTGCATAGTGGCATGCCAAGGTGGGGGTCAGTCCACCCTGGGTGCCAACTCTCAGGGCAGTGCTGGGCCGGCTGCTATGAGCGCTTCCATCAATACAGATGGAAGCGCTCATTGCTGGTGCGCAGGGGAGCCGGCGGTCCTTTGATTCACTAATCGCAGGTCCTTCTCTCCTCCAGGCCCGACCCAGCGGTGACATCATGATATGTGTCTCACTGCTGCAGCGGGCCACTGGGGTTCATTATTCTGAATGGAGGGCCACTGGGGGGTCATTATACTGTGTGCGGGACCACTGAGGGGTCATTATACTGTGTGGGGGTCACTATACTTTCTGGGGGGCACTGGGGGTCAGTATACGGTGTGGGAGCCACAGGGGGACATGTAAATACAAAAAAATGCCACAAGGGGGAGATGTATCGCCCAAGGGCCCACATCAACCTGTAGCCAGCCCTTCTCTGAAGTACCAGTTCTCGTGAACAGTGGCGTTCTGAAAGATCTAGTAGTTATCCCATAGCCTATGGATAGAGGATAACTGTTTGCAACCTGAATACAGCTTTAATAAAGATACACACAGTGACGTTACATGATTATGACCACTTCCTTGCTTTCCACATTGGCAGCATTTAGTTCATGAATGAAGTCATGTGTTATGAGCTGTACTAGGTGGGTATATAGGGTGTGCGATAGGCTGTCTGCACACATATCCCTGGTTGCTGTCATGGATAAAAAGGGCGATTTATCAGATTTGTAAAAAGGGATAATTATTGGCTCTCAGGCCAAGGGTGATATTATTTCTGAAACTGCGCAGTTTGTGAACTGTTCACGTGCTGCTGTGGTGAAAGTGTGTCGTGAGAGGACAAATGGCACAATTGGGAATAAGAGACATGGGACCTGTGGAGTACCACGTATCATTGATGTGAGAGGTGAACGTTGGTTACATGTATCGTGAGTGTACAAATGGCACCATTGAGAATAAGAGACATGGGACCTGCGGAGCAACACATGCCATTGATGTGAGAGGTGAACATGGGATATGAAGGTGTGCGAGGGTGGACTGACAAGCAGAAAAGGCTTCAATTTTCATGGCAGTATCAGAACTGAACTTCCACTGAAAGGGTTGCCTTTTCCCATGAGTCATGTTTTCTGCTTCATTGAACAGATGCAGTATCTAGTGAGAAACACTAGAGAGCAAACACCCTGCAACCATAGCTGGAAGAACACAAGCTGGTGGATCACATAAACCCATATATGCTTGTTTTCCTTGGGGCGGATGGACTATGTGACATGTTGCGCTAATAGAAATGTCCAACATTGGTTGGAAGAGAATGACCAAAACTTCAAAGTACTACCCTAGCCCCCTAATTTCCCAGACTTCTAACCAATTGAGCATCTGTGGGACCATCTAGATGGTCCATATACCTGCGGCACCCTACCAGGAACTTATTGAGCCACTCTCAGCCCGTCTAGCTGCTGTCCACTCTCCAATATCCTGTGGAAAGCTCATAAGTTGTGATTCTGAGACAACCCCATTCATAAATACTCAGTTCTTGTATCTTTCACATAGGCATTTTTAGAATAGCACCAAAATGTTCATCATGTTTAAAAAACCTGGCTAAAAGAGAAACTTGTGCTTTCAAAATTTTATTGTACGAACATGTCATTTCATTTTTTAACCTCTAGCATCATTTATTTCCTGTTTTCTTGGTATTGTGTGGTGAACTGCATGTTCTATCCTGCTGTCTGCTGGTGAATAATGTGTAACCCAGGAAGAGTGATAATGGCCACTATATATTTGAGAACTGGATTAATGTTTATCCTGATAGGAGATAACTTTGGCAGTGAATCTATGAAATAGTGTTATTTCTTTAGTTTTGCTGCCTCTGAGTCAGTAAATGTTACTAGGTTCGTAAATATTTCATTACAATGAAACAAATGAAATGAAAGTTAGTTATTAATAAATGTTATTGAATGGGAAAAGATGATGATTTGGCAACATCTAGCACAATAAAAAGGAGTTTTCCAATAATTGAATTTGGGACTAAAATAGAAAACTTTTTAATATTCTTATTTTGCCTATAATGTAGTGGAGAAAGAAAATAAAGAAAATAATGTATTTCATTGTATATTTATCTTTTGTAAAAAATAATAATAATAATAAAACCCTATAAATCTGATGGTCAGTAATATATACATAAGCTAAGCATGTTTTAGGCAAACTATATTTACTCATTTCCCTAGTTCTGTTCTGGCCCTTTGTTGACATACAGTTGCAGAGCTGTGGGGGCATGTAACAACAATCTATGAGGTTTTCCTCATGAATAATTGTCAGCGTCAACAAAGACTGCCTTTCCCCTCCCCCTGTTCTGCAAAGGGAGTGAATAAAATTGCTGCCCTGTCTGAAGTCTGACTGCCAGGATACGCATGTACATGTGGGACTACAAGTCGCAACTGTACAGTACAATGACATTGCTGACACACACAGGTTCTTCCATACCCGTTTTTGTGCCATGCTCTGCAGACAGTGTAAGAGTACAGAGGAGACAGCTCCTCCAGTCTTTGCAGGGTGAGGTGAAAGGGAAGATCCTGTGCACAGCATTTATCTCAATGCCTGGAGAAGGGTAAACCCTGCTGCTCGTCAGTCTTCAACCCTGAAGAATGCAGTAGGAGGGGAGACACAGGGCAGACTGCAGATTGGCAGTGCCGGGGGCGTGGCTTATCACTCCAACCAGCACATCCCTCACATTGACGTTCTGTGCACAGAGGCAGATCTGCTCCTCCTGCTCCCTCAGGATTGTGCAGGGAATGTCATCAGAGAAGGGAAAGAAGCTGACAACACAGGTCATGTGACCCTTAGCTAACTAGTAGAACAGGGCCACTGTAGATGAAGTACGTGAATTCTAAACATCTGCTTAGTTAGAAACATACAAAGAACAAAAAAATAAAAAATAACTTGGACAACCCCTTTAAGGCTAAGCACGTGCAACTACACAGAAACCAAAATGTATTCACATAAAAACCTAAAATAAGATTGTGATGTTGGTACTACGTAAAAGCAAACAGCTGTTTTGAAAACCAGCAAGGAGAATGATTTGTACTAGAAGCTGACATATCATATAGGTGTTACTCATATTACTCACAAGGGTTCTTGGGTAATAAGTAAATATGAGCACTTAAAGGGCATCTGTCAACTGATTTGTACCTATGAAACTGGCTGACCTGTTACCTGAAGGCATCTGTGTTGGTCCCATGTTCATATGTGCCTGCATTGCTGAAAAAGAGGAAGTTTTAATATATGCAAATAAGCCTCTCAGAGCAATGAGGGCATTGCCATTACACCTAGAGACTCTGATCTCTCTGCAACTGTCGCACCATCGACACTTTGATTGACAGGGCTAGGTGTAAAAATGTTTTCACGGCCTGGCCCTTTCAATCAAACTGGAGAGTGTATGGCAGTTAGGCTAGGGCTACACGGCGACAGTTGTCGCGTGAAACCCGTCGCAGCCAGGATCCCTGAGTAGTGGGGATCCCATAGAGATGAATGGGATCGCCGTGGCAGTCGCAAGAAATCCAACTGTGCTTGAACCAATTGACAACGAGGACATGCAGAATCGTCTCTTACTCCCACTTTATACAGTACATTTGGTGACTTATAAACACCCTATGTATTATATAAATCTGAGATAGCCTATGCATATGACTTAATGACAAGGACAGAATATAACTAAGACTCTCCTTCCATTCTATATCTCACATAGGCCCTACATCCTGCTCCCATTTGCTCTTTACCATCAATGGATAGGATTTAAGATATTCTATTAACAACTGGGAATACACCCTTGATATTAATCCTTTTGTCTCATCCCTATCAAGAATTAGTAAAGCTATATTATTTTGCTGTACAGACATTTTTATAGTTTTATTTTGAGTTTCTAGCGCATGGCATAATTGCAAATACTGATAAAAATGCTTATTACTCAACCCATATTCTTGTTGTATTTCCTTAAAGGGGTATTCCCATCTGACAAATGTAGTATGTATAGTTAGATATAACCATACCAATATTATTACTAATAGAATGTATTTATATAAAATCTACCGTTTAGAAGATTTGCCTATTTGTATATCCATTGTCCCACTCATATCAGTCAGGCCGTTGCCCCTAGTTCCGGCCACTGCAGCCATGTAGTAGTGGTGGCCGGCTTGCTCCTGTTCAAACCCATACTCCGGTCATTTTTTACTGTAATTTTGATGAGGGGATAAACCTGTCCCTTTCTACTCTAAAAACTCTGCATTCACGGCTGGACAAGTAAAGATTTACTGTAGCCAGCTAAGGGTACTTAAACATCTGCATTTTGGACACTTCTGTCCAAAACTCAATGGTCAAGATCCGTCCAAAACTGAGACTTTATAAAACGGATCCTGCTCCATAGAGATGAATTGATCTTGGAACAGGATCAGTTTCTCTGCATTTTGGAAGCGCAGACAAGAACGCAGCTTGTAGCATTTGTGTCTGCGCTTCCAAAACGCAGAGAAACGAATCGTGTCCCAAGATCAATTCATCTCTATGGAGCAGGATCCGTTTATAAAGTCTGCGTTTTGGACGGATCCTGACCATTGCGTTTTGGACGGATAGCGTCCAAAACGCAGATGTGAAAGTACCCTAAGATGTGTCTGCGCATGCTCATACAATGTGCGTTCACAATACAGCAGTTACCTCAGAGCGGGTTTGAACAGGAGCAAACTGACCACCAGTACTACATGGCTGCCGTGGCCATAACTAGGGGCAACGGCCTGATAGGTGGGACAATGGAAATACAAAATAGCTAAATCTTCTAAACGGTACATTTTATATAAATACATTCTATTAGTAATAATATTGGTATGGCTATATCTAACTATACAAACTACATTTGTGAGATGGGAATACCCCTTTAAACTGCTTTAGTTTATAAATATGCTGGAAGGTCACAATCACTTTTTTTCCACCCTTAGAAACCCTCCAAACCACACAATTCTGGCAACCACGCTGTCTCCCATATTGATGTGTAGTTTGTTGGGCCCTCAAGACCTTGCAATGTTCTGACCCTCCACCATACCTTATCCATTAGGGACAGTGTTGGATAATACTTTATGTCTTTCTTAAATCCTAATGCCTCCAAAACTGATATTAAATTATCCTTTTTGAAGAGGTTTTTCAGGTTATTATATGTCCTATCACTAAAACCTTCTAATTCCCATCCACTGAAATATTTCATTTGTGTTGCATAAAAATACAGCTCTGGGTTTGGCACTGCCAGACCACCCTCACCGGTACTACGGAACGTTACTTCCAATTTAATTCTGGAGTACCCAGATTCCCATATCAGAGATCTAAATAACCTTTTAACCTTCACAAAAATTCCTTAGATATCCAAATAGGACTGTTATATAAGTAATAGAGTAACTGTGGCAACCAGATCATTTTAATTAAGTTAACACGTCCTACTACTGAGATCGGTAATTTCCCCCATGCTATTAGTTTTTCTCTGAATTTACCTAGTAATAATAACTAGTAATATTTGCTGCAATCTCCACTCCCAGGTAACGAAATTGCGCCACAATCTTCAGTGGGCAACCCTTCAACTCTGTCCCTAATGGCAAAGGATCCAGCAACATTATAGTGGATTTATTCCAATTTATCTTTAATCCCGAGTAGTCCCCATACTCTGTTATTAATGACATCGCCTTTGGAAGAGAGATCTGGATCCTGTCAAGGAATAGCAGGACATCGTCAGCATAAAGTGCTATCCGATCCTCTGCCGCACCACGTACAAATTCCACTATCTCTCTATTTGCCCTAATTATAGCAGCCAAAGGCTCCACCACAAAAGCAAACAGGAGAGGAGACAGGGGACACCCCTGTCTGGTCCCTCTATTCAATTCTACCTTTCCTGACAACAATCCATTCACTCTAATGTATGCACAGGGGGAGCTATACAGAAGCCTGACCCAGCTAATGAATCGCTCCCCAAACCCAAATTTAGTCAGTACTTCCCATAGAAAAGACCACTCCACAGAGTCCACTCCACGTCTAAGGAGCATATTGCCCTAGACTTTATTCTCCTGCTGGTATTTGTAGATTAATAAACAAAAGTCTTAAATTTATCGCCGTTGACTTAGATGGCATGACTCCTGTTTGGTCTGGATTAATTAACGTTGTAACTACCTTAGATAATCGGATTGCCAGGACTTTTGCTAATATTTTGGTATCAACTGGTAATAACGAAATTGGCCTATATGACTCCGGGAGTTGATGGTCCTTACCAGGTTTCAATAATACCACTATTATCACTTCTTGCATTGACTTTGGGAGAGATCCTTTTTTCAAGGATTCATTATACACTTCCAGTAATCTAGGAAGCAAGGTCCCCTTGCTCAAGAAGACACATATGCAGGCCCGTCCGTAGTTTGATTCTGAGAGTGATTGGGAGAAGGTGCTGTGGTCTGAATTGTTTGCAGGAATATGACCCAAAGAACACCGTCCCCACTGCCAAGCATGGAGATGGAAACATTATATTTCTCTGCTAAATGCACAGGAATACTTCACCGCATCAATGGGAGAATGGATGGAGCCATGTACCGTAAAATCCTGAGTGACAACCTCCTTCCCTCCACCAGGACATTAAAAATGGGTCATGCCATCTAAGTCAACGGCGATAAATTTAAGACGTTTGTTTATTAGGCCCCATTCAGACAACCGTATTTCACTGTACAGTGGCGGCCTCGGGAAGCGCACGGCGTCATAGCAACCAATGACGCCATGCGCTCCCATCCTCTGGGGCAGCACTGGCCGGGCTTTTACGGCCCGTATACAGCCGTGAAACACGGTCGTCTGAATGGGGCCTTAATCTACAAATACCAGCAGGAGAATATAAGTCTAGGGCAATATGCTCCTTAGACGTGGAAAAGGCCTTTGACTCTGTGGAGTGGTCTTTTCTATGGGAAATACTGACTAAATTTGGCTTTGTGGAGCGATTCAGGATTTTAATCCATTACAACGTAATGTGTTACCAATGGTTTTCTTGGTGACTGTAGTCCCAGCTGCCTTGAGATCATTAACAAGTTCCCCCCGTGTAGTTTTAGGCTGATCTCTCACCTTCCTCATGATCAAGGATTCTCCATGAGGTGAGATTTTGCATGGAGCCCCAGATCAATGTCGATGGACAGTCATTTTGTATGTCTTCCATGTTCTTACTATATGCCTTGTGCAGGTCTATGATCTTGTCCCTGACATCCTTAGAAAGCTCTTTGGCCTTGCCCATGTTCAGAGTCTGACTGAATAATTGAGTCTGTGGACAGGAGGCTTTTATTCAGGAGACCATTTAAGACAGCTGTCTTTAATGCAGGTAACGAGTTGATTAGGAGGATCTAACTGGTCTGGAGGAGCCTGAACTCTTAATGGTTGGTAGGGGATTAAATACTTATTTCTCTGTGCAAAATGCAAATAAATATATATAATTTAGACAATGTGATTTTCTGGATTTTTTGGGGGATATTCTATCTCTCACTGTTAAAATTAACCTACCCTAAAAATTACAAAATCAGCAAGGGATCAAATACTTATTTCCTTCACTGTGTATATATATATATATATATATATATATATATATATATATATATATGCAGAAAAATCCACGGCACTCCTCTGTAAATGGTGAAACAAAGTGTATTTATTCACACATGTCACAGCGACGTTTCAGTCCCCTCACGGAACCTTTCTCAAGCCAAGTAATAAAAACATCCTGCATGATATGATAAATAAATATGCGGATGTCAATGGCTGCATTAATGAAAAAAATCACAGAAAAAAATAATAATGCACTAGCAATATAGATGCAAGCATTATATATAGACTAAGCCCTCATTCTGATATGATAAAATCTGAGACTCTTAGCCAATATATTTTGATCAAAACACATTTGTCCTACGCTAAATGTGCAGAGTCTGTGCTCCTGAACATGGTAGGTTTAGCGTAGGACCTGCCTGACCTGAGACTAGGTCCTATAAAAAGCCTGAATATATAGTAACAGTAGTAGGTGATCAACGTTTGTCCCAAAACAAGATTTCCTGGATCTGGTTGAGTATTACACTTCACCCTTGGTCATTTCCTAGAAGTTTAGTAAATGAACTGCTCAGTCATGGACAGTGCCATTAGCACAGTTACCTCTCCTCCGTGGGCAGGATGCCATTTGACCCATATGGTCTATTCACAGTTGCTCCTACTCTACTGTTCTGGGTACAATTCCAGCACTGCTTTGTTCGGCCTTCATTACCGGACACACCCTTCTATACCAGCAAAGAAATAGTTAAACTATCCCCTGGTTCTGACTTGTGTCAAATTGCTGTTTCTAATGTGTTAATCAAGTTTTTCTAAAAATATCCAACCCTCCAACCTTGAATGAGGATTTACATACATTTCACAAGTGATTTCTTGCCTGGACCAGTCTGGCTGTTCCTTTACTCTTATGGATTTTGCCTCAACCTGCCTTTTTTCAAGTTTGTTTCTAGCTCCAAGTGACTCCTGGTATTTGTGGTACTATTGGCTATCTGTGACTATATCTTGCCTAGGTTATTGCAGTTGGTTCCTTAAGAGCTCCCCTGATTATGTCGCTAAGGTGTTTTCCCATCCCTTTTAACGTATACAAAAACATATATGTTAACCCCTTCAACCCCGGGCCTGTTATCACCTTCCTGCCCAGGCCATTTTTTGCAAATCTGACATGTGTCACTTTATGTGGTAATAACTTTGGAACGCTTTTACTTATCCAAGCCATTCTGAGATTGTTTTCTCATCACATATTGTGCTTCATGACAGTAGTAAATTTGTGGCAAAATATTTCATTTTTATTTATAAAAAAATAACAAATTTAGCAAAAATTTGGAAACATTAGCAAATTTCCAAATTTCAATTTCTCTACTTTAAAAATACATAGTAATACCTCCAAAAATAGTTATTTTACATTTCCCATATGTCTACTTTATGTTGGCATCGGGTCTCATTTTTTGCGGGACAAGATGACGGTTTGATTGGTACCATTTTGGGTTAAATATGCCTTTTTGATCGCCTGCTATTACACTTTTTGTGAGGCAAGAGGGAAAATTGGCTGTTTTGGCCTAGTTTTTAAAAAAATTTTTTTACAGCATTTACCTGGGGGGTCATCTCATGTAATATTTTTATAGAGCAGGTTGTTACGGACACGGTGATACCCAATATGTCTAACATTTTTATTTTTGGAAAGTTTTACACATTAGATGCATTTTTGAACAAAATAAAATATTTTTTTGTGTTGCCATTTTCTGAGAGCCATATTTTTTTTATTTTTCGGGCGATTGTCTTAGGTAGGGTCTCATTTTTTGCGGGACAAGATTACGGTTTGATTGGTACTATTTTGGGGTAAATATGTCTTTTTGATCACCTACTATTACACGTTTTGTGAGGGTAGGTTACCAATAAATGGCTGTTTTGACATAGTGGTTTTTTTTATTTTTACACCATTCACCTGAGGGGGGATATAATGTGATATTTTTATAGAGCAGGTTGTTACGGACGTATGTCAAACATTTTTATTTTTGATGTTTTTCACAGTAAATACATTTTTGAACAGAATTAAATCTTGTATTTGTGTTGCTATTTTCAGAGAGCAATATTTTTTTATTTTTGGGTGATTGTCTCACATAGGGTCTAAATTTCTGCGGGACGAGATGACGGTTTGATTGGTACCATTTTGGGGTAAATACGCCTTTTTTGATTGCCTGCTATTACACTTTTTGTGAGGGAAGGTGACCAAAAAATGGCTGTTTTTTTTTGTTCACTGCGTTCACCTGGCGAGGTGGATGATGTGATATTTTTATAGAGCCGATCAATATGGACGCGACGATACCTAATATGTCTACTTTTCTTTTTTTCCCTTTTTTTTTACAATTTTTTTAACTTTATTTTGGGAAAAGTGCGCTTTTTATTTTTTTTTTACTTGAAACTTTTTTTTTTTGTAAAACTTTATTTTTTTCACTTTTTTTCCCCACTTTTTTTTTCACTTTTAGGGGTCTGATCCCCTTTACAATGCATTACAATACTTCTGCATTGTAATGCATTGGCTGTAAGTGTATTACCAGTGTAATACACTTACAGCCTGCTTCGTGTGAGATCCTGGGGGCCGGATCTCACAGGCTCGCAGGGATGGCAGCCACGATGCCTAAGGAAGGCATCGGGCTGCCATCCAAGCCATCGGGTCCCCGTCACAGCAGCGCGGGGACCCGATGGCTCTCCTTCCTGCCGCCCTCATCGCATGTGCCGCGGTCAGCGCTGACCGCGGCACATTGAGGGTTAATACGCCCGCATCAGTGTTTTCACCGATGCGGCCATACGCAGCAGGGCTCCGGCTACTGGGAACAGCCGGCCCCCTGCAGCTGATCGGGTGGGCGCAGCTCCTGCACCCGCCTGATCAGCAAGCCGTAGTGCTACAGCGCTGGGCGGCAAGTCCCTTCCCGCAGCGCCGTACATGTCGGGAAGGGGTTAAACAGATGCCTCCAACTAATGCCATACAGTGGCATCTGTTTACCATTGAGTTCCACTGTAAAAAAAATCCAAACATATATGTTTTTTTCAACCGGACTCTGCAGGATAGGAGAACATGGTGTGCTGCATTTTTGTATCCCTTTTTTTTTTTCTAACGTGTACGTCAAACAGAGGCAAAAAAACGTGATGTGAACCCACCCTAAAAGCTACACTCATGGCTCTCTTGGTTACTGCATTTGGTTAAGGCTCCATTCACACGTCCTGTTTTTCTTTCCTGATTTGATCCTGATCTGGATCCATTCATTTCAATGGGTCCTGAAAAAATCAGGATCGAATCAGGAAAGAAAAACAGGACGTGTGAATGGAGCCTAACTGTGTGTCCAGGTTCTGGCTTCTGTAACCAACCTGTGACCTGCTATTTGCTTCTAGACTGAGGCTCTGCCCTGGTGACCTCCTGCCTGTGCTATGACCAGGCATATTAGTGGTCATTGGCACTGGTGTCTACTGATATCACCCAAGGTCTGCATCTGGCTGCAGCTACTGGTGTCCTCTTGGCTCTGTGCCCCCAGTGCTCTGAACTCTGCTATTCCTCTGTAACAGTCTGGGTACTACTATTCTATAACAAGCTGTTTTTATTAATCTTCTCTTTACTTTTGTGTTCATACCTGCTGCGCCAACCAAGGGTCCACATTGTGTACATTATTTAGGCTAATCTGAGCTCTTGCCTGATGACTGCAATAAAGTACATGCTGATAGATATCAGAAAATACAAACAAATTACAGAAAAAGAAAATGTTTTTTTTCTGGTTTTAATAATATACTTAACACTGTAGTAATGTGTATTAGATTATAGAAATGCTTCAGTTGATTTCAATGAATATTGCATAAATGTCTATAAATCGTGAATAATTTAAAAAAATGTAAATTAAACAAAACATATTTATTAAAATTGCATACTTAGTTTAGAACCAAGCCCAACCAATGTGGCACCTTTGCCCTGTCCATGGTGCTGAGTTAACAGTGGACATGTAGGTCCATACTACCGTGTTTCCCCGAAAATAAGACCTACTCTGATAATAAGCCCTAGTGCTATTTTGCCGTTTTTGGAGTAGGCTTAAAATATAAGCCCTAGGTACATTGAGGATACACTGAGAATAGGGTTACGGTCCGGGCCCAGGGGGGGCGCAGCCTGTAAGTGATTTTATTGACCAGTCAGGGCCTCTCTGCTGGTGGCGCTAACTGCGCAATACTGCGTACCATAGTACGCAGAGCTGCGCAGTTAGCTACCTACACACACATCTATACCCATACCCTATCCGGTGCTGCAAGACGTCTCCCCTGTGATGATCCCGCGAGACGTGACTTCAGTGCCGGGTCTCGCGGGATCACACTGGTTGACGGGATGATGCAGCGCACGCCGGATGACAGGATTGGGTGAGAAGAAGAAGTCCGGAGCGGAGTGTAGGTAAGTATATTTTTTTGTCTGTGTGTGCACAGGAACCCGGGGGTAAAAAAATGACATATCAGTATATGTTCAGTGGGGGCAAAAATGACATATATGTTCAGTGGGGGCAAAAATAAGACCTACGCCGATAATAAGCCCTAACCCTTTTTTCAGAGAAAAAAAAAGAAATAAGAACTTGTCTTATTTTCGGGGAAACACGATATATATATACGCTGATTTATATATACACAGAAATCATACAGAAAACAATAGATGTGATAGCTTAATATATGACATATATCACACCACTACAATAGTTCAAATCTTTCTAAAATGTTTGGAGCTATAGTACAGGGTGGCCCATGAAAAACTAGCCCGCCTCCAGCGATAGTATGACAAGATGAATGAGCAAGTGGATGTTTTGTTTTTTTTTAATTACCCACAAGTCACACAAGATCCTGAAAGTGGTCCCCGTTCACATCTATGCATCTTTGGGCAGGTCGGATTATGCTGGCTGATACTGCTTGTGATGCTGCAGAAGAAAAGACGTCCTGCTTTTTCCAACAAGATGGGACAACATGCCGCACCTCACAGACCTCACTGGTACAGGTTCATGAACTGTGAGCGAGGGGTTATGGCCACCATGTTCCCCAGACTTGTCCACATGTGATTTTTATCTGTGAGGAAATAATAAACAGAAAGTGTACACTAACAATTCACATCCCCTGGAGGAACTCAAGGAAGACATCACAAACACCATCTGCAGCATCACAAGCAGTATCAGCCAACATAATCCGACGTGCCCAAAGTTACAGAGACATGAACAGGGACCACTTTCAGCATCTTTTGTGACTTGTGGGTAAAAGTAATCCACTTGCTGGCTCATCTTGTCATACCCCGTATAAAGCTAAAGTGGTGCTTGAAAGTTTGTGAACCCTTCAGAACTTTCTATATTTCTGCATAAATTTGACCTAAGACTGCATGAGCCCTAAAAATAAAGTTACTCAATCTCCACATCCTAAGTGTCTACCCACAACCCCCCATAGTAGGGTACAGTGTCACAAGATATCTGTAGTTATCCCAAGATCTACTGCATAAAGGTTGCTTTCACACGAGGAACATTTAGTTGCAGTTACATTCACCTGAGTGAGGCTTACAGAAATCCATGTGCTTCCTGCCAAAAGAATCCCATTCAAATGAATGAAACTGATTTTAAGTTGCAGATGATTTTCTGCAAAAAAAAGGGTCCGTGTGTGAAGGCGCTCTAGGGTTTGTTCTCACTGCAGATTTTGTGCCTAGAATTTTAGTGCGAACACGTGCTAAAATTCCACCGGCAGCCGTGTGGTGTCTGCCTTTCATTGTTTTCCATGGGATGTAGTGATAGAGTTTCCTGTCTGATGGTAAAAAGCCGGGACCAGGCCAAAAAGGGGCACATGTCTTCTTGGCATGGTGTGCGGACAGCCGTTGCTTGAAGCATTGGTAGCTGTCTGCTTGCAGCTTACCTCCATTTAATGGAGCTAAGCCGCAATCGGTTTCTCTGGACAGCGGCAAAATCTTGCATGTGAACAGCCCCTAAGGCTACGACCACACAGTGTGGTTATGTCATGGTTGCGACATGGTGAAACTCTTTAGTTGGTCTGTATTGTTAAAGGGGTTATCCAAACCCTAAAATGCCTCCCCATACGCCCGAGCCCCTCACAGAGGTTGTACTTACCTGGTTCCCCGACACCGGCGTCGCTTCTGATGCCCGCACGGTCGTCGCTGCTTCTCCTCGTGGCAAATGAAAACATCCGGCGTCTGGGAAACAAGGGGGGTTAGGCAACAGCATACGGGGATGAGCCTCCCTTGTGGTGACACTAGGGAGGCTCGTTCCCGGCGTGGCCTGCTATTGGCTGACTGCTCCCCCATCCGACATCAGATAGGCAAATGCAGCGGCGGCCGTGCGGGCTTCAGAAGCGACGTGGGTTCCAGGGAGAGCGGTAAGTACATTGTGTGTGAGTGGCCTGGGCATATGGAGGGGCATTTCAAGGATTGGATAACCCCTTTAATGGTCATGTGGTACCCGGTATTCCGTTAATAGTGCAGACTGCCTAAATATTGCAGACCTAAGTTTCTTTCACACACAGTTTTGGTCCTGGTGTTTGGGGAAAAAAAGTGCATCTTAAGGGGCAATATAGTATATATAATATAGTATATAGTATAGTAATATAGTATAATACAGTGCTGGCTCAGCATGCATGTGGAACTTGCATTTCCTGAATTTAATGGAGGCCAGTATGGCACCAAAAGGAGGTAGCATTTAGCATGGGTTCCTGTCCTAAAGAGATTGCCTTGTCGTTGGCTGACAGGCATAAATAATTTTGTACAAAATGTATTTGCCAAGAATCTCACATTTATAATGCGACACTTTCTATAGTAAGTATGGCACTATTGTATTTACTTTACTATTTGTGTTTCCAGAGTGCTGTTTCGTTGTGTTTGTTTTAGCTTTTGATGCAGATCTGCCTGCAGGATTTGCAGCCAAAGCCAGAAGTGGATCCAGCAGGAAGGAGAAGTATAAGTCCTTCCTTTATATTTCCGATTTCTTTCAAATCCACTTCTGTCAGAAAATACTGTAGACAGATCCGCTTCCAAACCTTGTCCAAAAACTCTGTCTGGCCATATCCTTATGCTTTTGAGCCTCTTCGGAGTAAAGACAACCTGAGTTTAGTTATTGCTTACTGCTTCCTATTACATGGGCCTAACCTGAACAGTATTAGGGTATATGCTTATGGCAGTGTAGATTATGTGGATTTCCATGCGGTTTTTGCTGCGTTTGGGTACGTTCACACAATAGATTTTGTCCATATCAAAATCTGCCTCATCTTCCACTGCAGGAACTGCTGCAGTTTCTGCCGGGGGGGTCTCCATCTTGATTGGTGCTCTAGGTTTTGCTAACTAAACTGCAAGCAAGGTCCCGCTGCTGCTCACCAAGGTAACTGCCTTAGGAATGGACGTGTATATTCTTGGCGTGTTCTGGAAAGTCACACAGGAAAAATCCTCTACAGAATGAACTCCCATTTAAAACAATGGGAGGGGGCTTAAAGGGAGTCTTTCACGTAATCTGAGCCTTATAGACCGCTCAGATCAGGCTATAGACTCCTTGCCCCATATTACAATGGTACCTTTACTAGAGCTGTACCTCGCCGAGATCTTCGTAAAAACACTCATATGCTAATTAGGTTCTGCAAGTGGCCAGGAGCGGCGTTACTGTGGCTGGAGCCCATGCCCCTCGGTGCTTTGCACACAGAACCACTCTTCTTTCACCCCTCGTTTCCTATAATTACCTCCTCCTCTCCTTCACAAATCCAGCCTGGGCACAGCAGGCGTTTTTACGAAGATCTTGGCGAGGGACAACTCTAGTAAAGGTACCATTGTAATATGGGGCAAGGAGTCTAGCCTGATCTGAGCGATCTATAAGGATCTTTAAGCACCAAATCTGCACTGAGATCCATGCCAAAAAAGTTGTGTGGACTTACCCCTTCCCCACCAAATCTGCATGTTGCAGATGTTGACTCTGAATGAGCCTGGATCTCACCCTTTGCAATGCAAATCTTCACTGAAAATTTGCACAAACAATTCACGCTTCAGATTTCAAACTTTCTGGACTGCGTACGAGATTTTGAAAATCTCTTCTACCTGGATTGCACTGTGTTACGATGAGGATTTTCTGCACGAAAATCTGTGTGGAAAATCCGCATGTAATATGCACTGTGTGCATATACCTTAATTCAATACCAGACAAGTGGATGAGATTTTCAAAATCTCACGTATCGGCTCCTCAGCGAGCCCCTGAGGAACCAATGCAGAGGATGGTAGTGGCCCTAAGAAGGTGTTGTGTAATGGTGTACTCTCTCAGGCCGTTGCTCCTTGGGGATCGTTGCAGTAAAAAAGTTATTTGAAGAATCAGGCCAGAAGTTTCTTTTTGCTCAGTACAAAATATAACGCGGTACATCCAGCAGCAGTAGATTCAAAGCGCCGTTTCTGGTACCTGTTCATTCACACTTCAGTGTTTTGGTCAATGATATCTATCAGTTATTGTGAGTCAAAACCAGACGCGAGTCAAAACCACAGAACGGGGGCAGATCTTTCCATTATAGCTTATCTCTGCGTAGGCTTCACTTCTGGTTTTGGCTCACAATCACTGATCAAACACTGAAATGTGAAAGAGGGCCTAAGAAGCTATGGCGGCAGGTTGGATGACTATATATCGGCACTTGTGGGTATAGGTGTCCACTGTAAGATTCTGACTTGAACATTATCTGGCCTAGTGGTGGTATAGGTGGTGGTGTCTGAGCTATAGTCCCTCATCTTGCAGCAGTGTCTGTAAAGCAATATTTTGCTGATCACTCTGCTGTCTTGTCTCTCAGGTACTTTCTTGAAGCTAAATTTCAAGCAGGTGCTTCCTATCCTCTAAGGTCAGGGATGCCCAACCTGTGGCCCTCCAGCTGTTGAGAAACTACAACTCCCAGCATGCTCAGTCAACCTACAGCAGGGCATGGTGAGAGCTGTAGTTTTACAACAGCTGGAGGGGCGCGGGTTGAGCATCCCTGCTCTAAGACTCCATTCACACGTCCATATGTCATTGCGGATCCGCAAAACACGGACACAGGCCATGTGCGTTCCGCATATGGCTGGCTCTATAATAGAAATGCCTTTTCTTGTCCGTGGATCCGGACAAGAATAGGACATGTTCTATTTATTTGCGGGGCCATGGACCGGAAGTGCAGATGCGGACGGAACACTGTGTGCCATCCGCATCTTTTGCGGCCCCATTGGAAATGGAACGGATGTGGACCCATTATACGGACGTGTGAAAGTAGCTAGAATGAACCCCCCCCCCTCCCCCTTATAGGAAGAAGGACCAGGCCACTCCTACCAAAAAAGGAGGAACAAGGTGGTTAACCCTGTTCCTGCTAACCATACCTCTTTTTTCTGGTACACACAACCACAGCAATAAAATACATAACAATACAACTATTTACAATTGCAGGTCTGGGGTATCTGCATATATAAATGGGGTAAATTATAAAATGTGTCCTAATCTTCCTTGTTTTGCAGACAAAAATAGGCATTTCTACAATGAGGCCTGCAAAAAGGCAGGATGCACACAAACCCATCCGTATTTTGTGGATCTGCAATTTGCGCACCGCCAAACATATACAGTCGCGTGCAGGGGCGTAGCTATAGGGGAAGCAGCTGCTTTGGGGCCCAGACCCACAAGGGGCCCCCTCAGGAGGGAGACAAAGATTTTATTGTCAGGGCCCCCTCAACAGTATTATACAATGACATTATATACAGGGACACTATAGGAAACGGATGGAGCGGCTGTCAGGCCTTGTCTGGGAGAGCTCAATCTTGACTAGTCACAAGCGTGAGGGTTGCATGTGAGTTGTGGGTTGCGAAGAAGTTTCTGGGGGGGGGGGTTCAAAAATTTGCTGTGGGGCCCAGTTAGTTGTAGTTTTGCCACGGGTTGCTTGCAGGAAGCCTTAACTGGGTTGTTTTGGCTGAAAAACATGAACGTTTGCCAGCTCAGTGCGACAAAATCTGCGGTGTGGGAAGGCAACCCTGTGGATTTCTTACAGATTTTATCATGCATCACAGCAGGTTTACCAATCCTGCCCCATGTGGGGACTACCCTATTAAGTCACACACTGCTCGCCCTTTGTGTGGGATGGAGTGCTGAGGCACAGACAAGCCATGTGGAGCACACGCTGACTGCTAGGAGGTGAGGAGCAGAGTCCCGTGCGGGGAGTTGTTCCTCCCGTCCTATGGCGGCAGTGGGAGTAGACCCTCCCCCAGGTGTTATATCAGTGGCGGCCGCAGCACGTGTTTGCCGGACGGGCTTTCTGCAAGCAGCGCACTTTCTAGCTCGCACCACTCCTGCTCCATTCCCGGCATCGCACGGGGGCTTGGCTCCACGTCAGCTGCTGCCGCCAAGCTGATTGGCGAGGACGGACATAGGGGGGGCGTGGCCATGGGCGGCTGGTACATCAGTACAAAGTGATGCGCAGGTGATCGACACACTGCAACTTTCTTCCCAAGTGTGAGAGAGGAGCTCCGCTCATCCAGTGCACATACCATGCAGAGCTGCACGAGATCCTGGGGGCTGCTATGCCGCTCCGTGAAGCTGCAGGGCAGAGCGCTGGGGTGCGGCAGGAGAGCCGCCTGGCACCTCATCCAAGGGACATCCAGGAGCAGCAGTAGCCGGGTGCCAGCAGCCTCCTCATCCCCCGGCTCCCGGAGGCAGATTGAGCTGCTCTTCCCCAGGCACGATGACTTCTCCGAGAGGCACATCGGACCCGGAGACAAGGAGAAGAGGGAGATGCTCCAAGCCCTGGGAATGGAGGTGAGTGGCTTCTTCTGTGGAGCCTGCCAGTCTCTGTGTGCTGGGTGAATGCACAGCCTGCACTCTATTCTCTGGTATCAGCCATCTCAGTCTGGGGGCGGCTGACCTCAGAGTCTGCTCCTATTACCCCCTCAGAGCTCCTAATAGAAAGTGTGTGTGACAGATATGAGATGGATAGTAATATCTATTTCTCTCCAGGGTTGCCAACCGTCCAGAAATTTCTGGACAGTCTGTAAAAATAGGTGAGTTTTTTTCCTGTGTCCCTGAAAAAAAAATAGCTGTGTCTGATTTTTTTTTTTTTTTTTCTTTTTTTTTATTTATTTTATTTTTTTAGGCTGGTGCTACTTGACTAGATCATTTTGGTGGTAATTATCATCATTTTATAGCTCACAATAAGGGCTGGTGATGAGTTCTTATCAGTATATTGAACTGTAGCCCTGTTTTACTTATCTTTATCATTCATTATGGTTTTTCAATTTTTCTGTAAAAAGTGTTGGCTGTCTGTAATTTTCAGATAAATTGTCCATAAAAATGAGAAATTCTGGTTGGCAACCCTGTCTCTCTCCATGTAGATTGTAAGCTCTTGAAGTTACACATTTCCTCTCCAGCCTCATTCACTTTAAAGCGGTTCTATCCAGGTAGTTCTGGTCCTTGTATACAGAGGGAATCCAGTCACCAGGGCATGTCTTGTATGTCCTACAGGCTTCTCTACCATTGATCCTTCCCTTGGCACCCTGTGGGAATGAGTGCACCTAGCCTTTCTGCTGCCTGAGGCGATTCTCTCTACCCCCCCAATTTTCAAATTCCTTTGCCACAATGAAAGTGCTCATTGCCCATGGCCCTTCTGCTGCCCCCCTCTTGCCCTTATCTGGTGCTGCCTGAGGCAATGCCTCACCTGGCCTCATTCGTGGTGCACCCCTGCCAGTGGGTATACATAGGGAATCCAGTCACCAGGGCATGCCTTGTGTGCCCTACAGGTTTCTCTACAATTGACTCTTCCCTTGGCACCCTGTGGGTATATATCCTCTTTATCTGTGCATAGTTGTTCCCCATTATTAGACGGTTTTCTATTTCATTATTAAACTGTGTATAATAGGTCTTTTTTTTTTATTTTTTTTTATTCCCCATCAGAGCATTGATGAGCTGATTGATCAGACAGTCCCAGCAAGCATTCGACTGCCGAGACCCTTGAAAATGGATGACCAAGTGTGTAAGTTAAATCCTGATGCCCACATTTCATAAGTTTTCTACATCCCCAGTCAGAGACCTTGCTATATGTGCATGTTAAAGTGCATAGTATCCTCTTGAAATACAAATGGGACGACTCTAATCTCCCATCCAAGAGAGCTTTCACACACAGTAGGTTTTAGTGCAGATATTTTTTGTGCGTGGTGATCAGTTTCATTCATCTGAATGAACCTACAGAAATCCATGCCTTCCTACCAAAACAATTATATGCAGACGGATTTTCAGCTGCAGAAATTTCCTGTGATAAAATCTGCTGTGTGTGAGGGCATCCTTAGCGACACCCACATGGCAGAATTTTGGCCCAGACCACCACACTAAAATATTACCGAACACCCACCGGCAGCTGCGTCCTTTCTGCCTCCCATTCATTTAAGTGAGACCCAGCGCTGAGGATCAGAGCGGCGACTTAAAGCGACGGCCACGAGAAGGGACACGTCTGAATTGTTGCTGTACCCTCCATAGATCTGTTCTGCTGTGACGCTTAATCTTTTAACTGGATGTTAAGGGGTTGCCTGAGTGTTCTTTTACCGATGACCTATTCACAGGATAGTCCATCAATATCTGACTGTAGGCGATATGTCTCCTGGCACCCCCGCCGATCAGGTGTGTGAAGGAGTGGGGAACTCCGGTGAATACTGTGGCCTAGTCCTAGGTCAGTGACATCATGCTGATTGGTTACATGGCCTGTCACAGCTCTGTCCCATTCAAACTAATGGGACTGAGCTGCTATTAAATGTGCGGCACCATGGCCTCTTCAAAGATCTGATTAGCAGGGATACCAGGCGTTGGACCCCCCCCCCCAGATCACCTGAGGATAGAACGTCAATAAAACGCCTGGGAAAACCTCATAACCTTCAGGTGCAGCCCTCTGCCGACGTTGAGAATGAAGGTCCCTGCTCCCCCATTTGACTGGCGGATTGGTCACTTTCCTGTCACCGCATGATAGCAGAGTGCAAGGAGCAGCAGTGCACTGGTCGCTAACTCTCCAGTCAAATGGTGGGGGATGATTCTTCTGATCGGCTTGGACCCCAGCCGATCAGACAGTTATCCTCTGTACATTTCGTATTGTAGCATTAGAACACACTATATGAAGGACTCATGTTTTACTGAGGTGGAGATCATTTCTGAAAAGAAGTGCTGTCTCTGGTCCTTCTCCCACGTAAGATCACAGTTGCTTAGCAATTAATCCAGATATGTGGCTAAATGGTGTTGGGTCAAGTGACCACTGACAGTGCTTTGTTTGTTCCTGCTGACCGATTATTGAATTTCGGCCTGCAAATCCTTTTGTTTAGCTGGTTTCTGTACTGAATGTCCTCAGCATAGCTTCTCCCCAGTAGCGTCCCCCTCCCTTTCTTCTGGTATTTATGGACTTTCCTATTGCTATATAGTTGCTGGGGCTTGTTACAAAGTGCAGATATAATTGTTTTCAAGGGTGGCATTCTTTTTGATCCTGTCACAACCTCCTAGTGGATTCCTATGTGCGTGGGTTGAAGGACTTGGTGTGGTCCATTGTGTTCATAATAATCTTTACAATCGGCGATTTCATGTACAACCAGTCATAAATAACATGACAACAACTAAAACAAGGAACGAAGGTCCTACTCACAAGAGCTTACATTCTGAGGAGAGAAGTATGACCCATAAAGCACTTGATTTGTGCAATTGTCCTTCCATCCTAACACAATGAGTGGACATTGTTAAAGTGAGGACAACATAAAGCAGCAGGAGCAGTCACTAGCCAATATCTGTAGAGCTTCTGTGGTTGATACAGCTGAATGATGGATCAGACTCTGAAGGATATGTTTGAAGTTGGGGAGGAGTAAATGGAGAAGTTAGATTAGGGGATGCAGTAGGCCACACTACAAATGTGTTCTGTGGATGTTGTGAATTAATCTAATGGCTTGGGTTAAAGAGGCTCTGTCACTAGGTTTTAACCTATGTATTTAAATACATAGGTTAAAACCCCTTGACTTCTACAGTTAGAACATACCTTTATTGCAGAGTACAGCGCAGCGGTTGTGCTGAAAAAAGACCTTTAATCTTTATGTTAATGAGCCTTCGGAGCACCGGGGGGCGGGCTCTTTCTTCCTGAGCACCGCTTCTTCACCGCCCCCCGGGTCCCGAGGCTCTCTCCGATGCCGACGTCCACGCCCCTCTGAAAATTGATTGACAGCGCTAGGCCGTTTGGCCTAGCACTGAAATCCCGCCGGCGCATGCGCAGAAGCGCTTGCAGTGCCGAACACCGCAAGCGCTTCCATCCTTGTGCGCACGCGCCGTCACTTCCGGGTTCAGCGAAGTGACGGCGCGTGCGCACAAGGATGGAAGCGCTTGCGGTGTTCGGCACTGCAAGCGCTTCTGCGCATGCGCCGGCGGGATTTCAGCGCTGTCAATCAATTTTCAGAGGGGCGTGGACGTCGGCATCGGAGAGAGCCTCGGGACCCGGGGGGCGGTGAAGAAGCGGTGCTCAGGAAGAAAGAGCCCGCCCCCCGGTGCTCCGAAGGCTCATTAACATAAAGATTAAAGGTCTTTTTTCAGCACAACCGCTGCGCTGTACTCTGCAATAAAGGTATGTTCTAACTGTAGAAGTCAAAGGGTTTTAACCTATGTATTTAAATACATAGGTTAAAACCTAGTGACAGAGCCTCTTTAAGGCGTTCCAGAGAACTGGTGCAGCTCGGGAGACGTCTTGGAGACGGGAGTTAGAGGTTTGGATTACGGTGGATGTTGGTCTTAAGTCATTAGCTGAATGGAGAGCACGGGTAGGGTGGTAGACAGCGATGAGGGAAGAGGTGCAGAGCTGTGGAGAGCTTTGTGGGTGAGAATGCGAAGTTTACATTGATCCTGTACTGTATGGGCAACCAGTGCAATGACTGGCATAGAGTGGAGGCATCGGAGTAGCGGTTATACAGATAGATGATCCTGGATGCTGAGTTCAGGGTGGATTGGAGAGGGGAGCGTTTAGTGAGGGGGAGGCCAATTAGTAATGCATGTTTATCCCTTAATCTAACTGCAAATCTAAACTACCTAGTGAACCATGTGCTGAGCAGATCAATCTGATGTCCATCTCCACCATCACGAATGGAGATTATTGGCAGTGATTATTTTGTTGTTTTGAGCTTGCGATCCTTTGTGTCTTTTCAGTGTGAATACATTGTGACTGTTTAGTGGACATGTTACTTCAGGCTAATTGTCGCTTCCTGCTGTCTTCCTCCATCAGACACTTGTCCCCCGCTGCTCATTCCTTTCCCGTGTAATTGCATAGAAAGCACATTGCAGCTGGAGTGCAAACTTTAAACCTATTTAGCTTAGTTTGTGACCAGTTCAATCTGGCTGGCTCAGGATGACATCAGTGGGTTGCAGAAGCACAGCAAGTCTGAACCAGGAGATTACCACATCAGTAAATGATGAAACACATCTTCATTTATCAAAATGTGCCTTTTGTGTCCAGTTTTTTTTTTGCGCATGAGAAATTCACATTTAGATTTCAATATGATCCGCACTTTTATTTTTTTTATTCCAAATCATGCTGTCTGTAAGGTCTGCATTTTCATGTGATGTACTGCTAGATGAATTGTTTCCTATGAGATTGGTATGCTTAGCCATTACATTGTCATTACTCCCGTCAGTACCTGTCACCAATGGGTCTCACAATCTGAGTACTCTGCTAGTGTAAGGTCTATATAAGAATCGGGAATCTTCAGGTATTTTCTGATTTCTATATATTATCCATCCTTCAAAATTGGGGGTCTGACACTCTGCATCCCCACCCCCACCCCCACCAATACAGCGGATAAGGCTGTCAGCAGGAATCTCCATGGACTGTTCCAGATCACTGCAGCTCCCATTCACTAGATGAGCTACAGTCCCCTGGCGTGGCCTCTGAAGTGCACAGAGCTTTCTGCTGTGGGGATAAGTGGGGGATAAATTCTCTTAATGGGACAACCCTTTAGCTATGTTCTCTACCTAGGAGATTTAAAAGCTCGAAGTAAGTGCCACAAGGAGTTTCATGCCACCAAAGATTGGAATTATTCCTCCCTTTTATTCATGGTGTAGACAAACTGACTGGTCAAAATGAGAAGGGATTTCAGATTAACTTCTGGCTCACTGAATGAAAGATGGACATGACTCTCACTGGGGTCACTTACTGCAGATACTTACACAAAGATACCGCAGTACTTGTAAGGCTGGATTCACATGTCTGTATGACAGGCGTATGTCCCAGTTGACCACAGGTTTACTGACCAGAACTCAGAGCATCCTAGATCCCTAGGGTGCTGTGAGTTCAGGTCTGCAAATTGGATCATAAATATATCTGTAATACACTTATGTGGAACTGGCCTAATGTAATGTTCAGAATATTGGCCCACATTTAGTAGTGTGAGTAAGAAAATATGGGGTGTGGCTTTGCTGGGAAGGAGGAGTGGCCTAATATGCCACATATTGGGGGGGGGGGGGGGATCCAAAACTGGGGTAAATGGGAAAACAACAACCAACCAGATTCCGTCTTGCATTTTTTTTCACAGCTCCTTTGGACAATGGAAGGCGGAATCTGATTGGTTGCTGTGGGCAACTAAGCCAGATATCCTTTACACAAGTTTTAATAAATCTCCCCCATTGTGCCAAAGTTACATAAGTGTCTATCCATGCACCAGATTTATCATCCAGCCTGAATCACTGTGATAAATATGGTTCATGTCTAGACAACGAGTCTAAGTTTACGCCATCTTTATGACAAGTAAATCTGTCATGGATTCTATTGGCAGTGCAACATTCAAGTACACTTCTCCGCAGTCTCATTTATGTGTCTGAGAGGAGCACCAAGGTGACTAGATCCGACAGTGCTCTGATTGGATTAGCCCAATGCCAGTGGACACTGAGCTGAGAATAAGCTTATTTACTGAACAACCATCAGGCCTTAGTCGTGCGGGTCAGTACTGCTGCTCTTGTCTCTTGACTGGGAAAAAAATACCACCTTAAGGGTTCGTTCACACGGCCGTTGTGTGGCCGTATTGCTGACCGCATACAGCGGGTCCGCAATACACGGGCACCGGCCGTGTGCACCCCGCATCATGGATCGGAGACTTATTTCCTTGAATGGGTTTGCAACCACAGCGGTGCGGTGCGGTGCGGAACAGAGGCACGGATTGGAACCCCACGGAGGCACTACGGAGTGCTTCCGTGGTGTTTGTCTGTGCCTCCGCACTGCAAAAAAAATAGAACTTGTTCTATTTTTTTTTTTGCGGTGCGGACAGTTGGATGCGGTTCTCATTGAAGTGAATGGGTCCGTGATCCACATGTGGAAGCATCGCGGTCCACAGCATGGGCATGGCCACAACATGGCCGTGTGAACGAGCCCTTAGGGATAGGTGCGGGCCCATTCACTTCTATGGCCGGCATGTGATCCCGCTGAGCCGTGGCTCTGCAAGAAAATATAGAACATGTCCTATTCTTGTCCAGAATATTGATGAGAAAACATGGCAGTGACTGGGAATACTTGTGCTTGCCAACAGCATATAGGGGGATATTTTACACCATAAAAGTATATATACCATATAATTCTGACTTTTTGCGCTTTTCTAAAATGGTGACAAGTGGTGCGGGGACTTGGCCAGCCAGGTTCACTATGATTTACACCATGAACTGATGTAATTTGTAGCACTGGTATTGACTTGTAGAGAACAGGTATGTTAGCAACTTCTTGTGTTTCCTCATGTAATAAGTCTGGATCGTCTATTCTTATGACTTGGTGCTGCGACATTCCTTTAGTATTCCTGCTAGAAGTTTTCAAACTGTCTTCAGTCAAGTTACTTCATGTTACCAGTAGCAGGTGTGACTGACTTTGTCCAATCAGTGCTGCTGGTATTAGACTGTACAGGGACACACACAACTTAAAGAGGCTCTGTCACTAGGTTGTAACATATGTATTTAAATACATAGGTTACAAGGCCTAGTGACAACTTTTAAAATCATACCTTTCATGCAGAGTTCTGCGCAGCGGTCGCGTAGAAATTTTAAACTTTAAAAAGTATGCAAATGAGCCATCGGAGCGGCCTCTTTCCTCTGGAGCACCGCTCCTTCACAGCTCCCCCCGGGCCCGAGGCACGTCCCCTGTCTCTAATCACACCCCTTTCTGTATTTGATAGACAGCGCTAGACTGGTAAGTCTAGCCCTGAACTCTCGCGCATGCGCCCTACAATTTTCCTAGCGCATGCGCAGTAGCGCTTGCAGTATCTACACTGCAAGCGCTGTCTTCTCTTCTGCGCACGCGCCGTCACTCCCGGGACTAACGAAGTGACGGCACGTGCGCAGAAGAGAAGACAGTGTCCCCTTTCTCTAATCACGCCCCTTTCTGTATTTGATAGACAGCGCTAGACTGGTAAGTCTAGCGCTGAACTCTCGCGCATGTGCCCTAAAATTTTCCCGGTGCATGCGCAGTAGCGCTTGCAGTGTAGACACTGTCTTCTCTTCTGCGCACGCGCCGTCACTTCGTTAGTCCCGGGAGTGGCGGCGCGTGCGCAGAAGAGAAGACAGCGCTTGCAGTGTAGACACTGCAAGCGCTACGAAAATTTTAGGGTGCATGCGCGAGAGTTCAGCGCTAGACTTACTAGCGCTGTCTATCAAATACATAAAGGGGTGTGATTAGAGACAGGGGACGTGCCTCGGGCCCGGGGGGGGGGGGGGGCGGTGAAGGAGCGGTGCTCCAGAGGAAAGAGGGCCGCCCCCCCGGTGCTCCGATGGCTCATTTGCATACTTTTTAAAGTTTAAATTTCTACACGACCGCTGCGCAGAACTCTGCATGAAGGGTATGATTTTAAAAGTTGTCACTAGGCCTTGTAACCATGTATTTAAATACATAGGTTACAACCTAGTGACAGAGCCTCTTTAACGCATAGTTGTACATTTACGGCAAGCTGCTGGCAATTAATTTGTAACTTCTAGTAGCAATAACAGAGGAATGGCACAACATAGTCATAATAAATGCTCCGGAATTGTTAGGCCTCGTTCACATATACGTGGATTTACCTGTCCTGCTGAGTGCAGGAGCACACGGCCTCATTGGTTGCTATGACGCGGTGCGCTTTGTGCCGCTGTACAGTAATACACTCGTATAGATCATACGAGTGTATTACTATACAGCAGCACGAAGCGCACGGCATCATAGCAACCAATGACTCCGTGCGCTCCTGCACTCAGCGGGACGGCAGGCCAGGTAAATCCACGTATATGTGAATGAGGCCTTACATGGGGGATGCAAGTAGTTACTAAAATAGACAATTTAGGATAAGTGACAGGCCTTCTTTAAAGGGGTTCTGCAGTTGTTTAAAACTGATGATCTTTCCTCTGGATAGATCATCAGTAATTGATCGGCGGAGGTCTGACACCCAGGAACCCCGCTGATCGGCTTGTTTTTTTCCTCAGGCCCAGTGACGTCACGACAACCGTCACTGGCCTGGGCGCGGCTAAGCTTCAGTCATGTGAACAGAGCTTAGCCCCGCCCAGGCCAGTGATACTAGTCGTGATATCACTGGGCCTGAGGGAAATGCAGAGAAGCCGCGGTGCTCCTGGAGCGCCTCTGCCTTCTCAACCAGCTGATCAGCAGGGTTCCTGGGTGTCGGACCCCCGCCCATCAGATGCTGATGATCTATCCAGAGGATAGATCATCAGTTTTAAACAACTGCAGAGCCCCTTTAAGTTTCTGGCGCACACAGGTCCAGAGATGCACCTAATTTATCAAGAGGACCTATTAATAAAGTAGGTGCATGGCACTCAGTGCACAGGGAATATCAGTCTTTATAAATCTCCTTCATGTGTTTTTTTTTTTTTTTTTTTTTTTTTTTTTTTTTTTTTGTCAATAGTTAGTAATGTGGAGTTTAGAGCTCATGATGACCAGTTTTATGCTATGGCAGCTACTATGCATACTGGTAAAATAAAGCTTTCCTTTAGGCTTCATTCACACGCCCGTATACGGAACCATTCATTTCAATGGGTCCGCAAAAAAAACGGAAGGTACTCCGTGTGCACTCCGTTTTTCAGTATTTCCGTTCCGCAAAAAAGATAGAACATGTCCTATTCTTGTCCGTTATGCTGACAAGGATAGGCATTGTTACAATGGATCCGCAAAAAAAACGGAAACACGGATGCCCTACGGAACGTCACCTGTTTTTTGTTTGAACCCTTACAGGAATGTTATTGATAATTGATAGCTTTTTTTTGGTTACTATGTATATGGATTGGGTGTTTAAACAGATTGTGTTTTTTTTTTTTTTTTTTCCCCCTTCGCCCTATGACAGCACCCCTGGAGAGACGCCTCCCACTCCTCAGGACAGGAAACGGCCAAAGTCTTTTGCATAAAAGGTAGCTCCCCCTGATAACCACCAGTTCAGTTTCCTGTCCTGCAGAGCAGGAGGGCCAGGGGTGCTGGGCACCCTATTTTTAGGAAAATTGCGTAGAAGGTAAGCCGAGGGCGCCCCTAAGTTTTTTTTCCCATGTGGGGGTTACCCTATGGAAGTATAAGTCTCCCATGGGGGAGCAACTTCTAAGTCAATCTCTCTAGTCCCCCACCTGTCTCTGGACATGCGAGGCCTCCTCTCCCCTTTTTTTTTTTTTTTTTTTCTCTCCGGTGGGCTCCCAGTCGGGTCTGCTGGCTGCGGTGGCAGGCGAGAGCTCCGCTCGTGGTTCCATCGCGACGGCGCGGCGCGTGGGACCGTGCGGCGTATGGAGCTGCGCCGGATCATGACGTCAGAGAGCGGGGCACTTCCGGGTGGCGCCGCCGACTTGCACATGGACTGGGTAACGGCGGTGAGGGGGGGAAGGGATAACCCTGCACCTTGCTGCAGGGTTCCCATTGGACCTCCAATTAAGGGAGGAGGGTCTCGCTGGTGGGTAAAAAGGCGCGCTGGGAGGGGGAGATTGCCAGCTTTAGAAGGTGAAGACACCACTCCTTGTTTGTGGTGTCTGTCTCCAGGAAAATGGAAAAGCGCGCTGAGGAGGTGGAGACTGCTGAAACTCCTGCACCGGTATTCCTGGTGGGGTAAGAGGGAAGTTCCCCATTCAAAGAATATGTTACTTAAAGTTATATATATATGTATTGTTATAGGTTGAGGTCCACAAGAAAGACAGGCCCAAGCTTTGTGCTCTGTGCAAAAGAAAATTATATGGGTCTGAGAAGAACGTTTGCGTCCAATGTATTGGAAAGGTTGTTAAAGACGCCTCTCCTGTCCTGGTGGCGGATATGCGGAGTATGTTTGAGAGAACATTCTACGTTGGAAGCCCCTGGAACTTCTACTGAGGCTCCGGTGTTGATACCCTGTCCAGGTCCCTCTCTATCTCAGGTGGAGGAGGATAGAGGTTCCCAGGAAGAGGGGGAGGTGGAATAATGATTCAGAGCCTGAGGATTTATCTTCAAACCAATTGTTTAGCACAGAAAATGTTAATTCACTGGTTTCTGCGGTGAGATCAACGATGAATATGGAGGATACCCCAGTAACTGAATCTGTCCAGGACAAGATGTACGAGACTTTAATTGTTAAGAAAAGAAAGGGGTTTCCATTACATAGCAGCATAAAGGGGTTGGTGCAGAAAGAATGGAATAACCCTGACCGTAGGTTTTTTTTGTGCCCAGACATTTGAAGCAGAAATACCCCTTTGACGAGTCAGACTCCTTACATTGGGATAGGGCTCCAAAACTGGATCCGGCCATTGCCAAAATTACCAGAAGGGCGGCCCTATCATTTGAGGATCTAGGTGTTCTTAAGGACCCCCTTGATAAAAAAGCAGATGGGTTCCTTAAGAAGGCTTGGGAGGCATCCACGGCTTCCATGAAGCCTAATATTGCAGCGACCTCAGTTGCTAGATCCTTGAAGACCTGGCTTCAGCAAATTGAGGCTCACTTGAAGGCAGGTACTCCTAGGAAGGACATAGTCGCGTCTTTGCCCACCTTGTTTGGAGCAACAGACTTTCTGTTCGATGCATCGGCTGACGCCTTACGCCTGTCTGCACGGACTGCGGCCCTCTCCAACTCGGCACGTAGATCCCTTTGGATCAAGGAGTGGAAGGAAGACCTGGCCTCAAGAGCTAAGTACTGTGCATTGCCTTGCGAAGGTGAATTCTTGTTCGGTCCTGCCCTAGACTCTGTTTTAGAGAATACATCCGATAGAAAAAAGGGATTTCCCTCCCTAGCTCCAATGATTAGGAGGCCCTTTCGTGGCAGGGGTAGGAGGGATTCCCAGCCCGAGTCAAAAAGGGGCAGGTGGAGGGGACAAAATAAAGGGAGGGGTATTCTCTTCAACCCTCCTGATTCCTCCAAGAAGGCTGCACAATGACGCCATTTACCCTGTGGGAGGTCGTCTGTCACTACATATGGACGCTTGGGAGAAGTTATCCGCAAGCGGTTGGGTGTTAGACACAATAAAGCACGGTTTGAAAATAAAATTCATGTCTTCCCGTTCAAAGGTTTATAGTGACGGACTTAAGATCGGACCCCCACAGGCAAAAAGCATTACAGTCAGAAGTCCATTCCCTGGTTCAAAAGAATGTTCTAATTCCGTTCCCTGTAGAGGAAAGAGAGAAGGGGTTTTACTCAACCCTCTTTCTAGTGAAAAAAACGGATTCAACTTTTCGTACTATTTTAAACCTGAAACTCCTCAACAAATCCTTGGTGTACGAGAGATTCAGGATGGAATCTATAAAATCTGCCATCCTCAACCTTCAGAGGGACTGCTACATGGTTGCGCTAGACCTGAGAGATGCGTATTATCATGTACCAATCTTTCCGGACCACCAACGATTCTTGAGGGTGGCGGTGGTTATTCAGGGACAGATAGAACACTACCAGTATCGAGCACTCCCCTTTGGCCTATCCCAGGCGCCCAGGGCCTTTACAAAGATAATAGCAGAGGTCATGGCCCATGTCAGAGAGAAGAAGGTGGTGATAGTACCATACCTGGACGACTTCCTCCTTGTAGCCAACTCCAGGGAGGAGCTCCTCTTCCATCTGGCCAGAGTTCGGGAGATCCTGCACAACCTTGGCCTAGAGGTGAACCTAAAGAAGTCTTCCCTGATTCCCAGTCAGACCTGTACTTTTTTGGGGGTTCAGATAGACTCAAGGAAGCAGATTTGTCATCTTCCCGGTTCCAAGATATCTCTGATTCAAAGCAGGGTCCAGGATCTGCTGCTGAAGAGTTACTACCCTAAGAGAAGCTATGTCTCTCCTGGGCCTTTTGACTTCGTGTATTCCTGTGGTAAAATGGGCCCAGTACCACTCGAGAGTTCTTCAGCAGCAGATCCTTGCAGAATGGGACAGAAAAAATTAATCCTTGGACATCCCCCTCTCTCTCTCTCTCTCTCTCTCTCTCTCCTCTCTCTCTCTCTCTCTCTCTCTCTCGACAATAAGATCCCTGGGTTGGTGGATGGATCATCACAACTTAGGGAGGGGAGTTCCCTGGGCCCCAAAAGATGTATTCACTTTGACAACAGATGCCAGTCCTATAGGTTGGGGGGCCCATGCGGAAGGTCTATTGCTACAAGGCTCTTGGTCTCCGGAGGAGAGTCAGAGGTCCCAGAATATGAGAGAGCTGACGGCAGTTTTTTATGCTCTTTCCCAAGCACTTCCTCAGATAATAGGGAAAGATGTTATGGTGAGAACAGACAATGCCACTGTAGTAGCATATATAAATCACCAAGGGGGTACGAGATCAGATTCCCTTATGAGGATGTCACATTTTCTCCTACACCTTGTGGAACTGAATCTAGGTTCTCTGTTAGCCCTACATCTAAGGGGGATAGAGCATGTGGAAGCAGACTTCCTCAGCCGTCACCACCTGTCCCAGGGGGAGTGGGTATTGAATCAGGAGGTATTCACCAAGATAATGAGACTTTGGGGGTTTCCTCTGATAGACCTTTTTGCCACCAAACACAACAAGAAAGTGGACAGATTCTTTTCTCTAAGTCCCCTGGATTTCCCATCGGGAGTGGATGCTTTTTCCCAGTTCTGGGGGGGGCGGGGGACTAATGTATGCCTTTCCCCCAATAAGGTTAATACCCAGAGTTCTAAGGAAAATAAGGGAAGACAGAGCAGAAGTTATACTGGTGGCTCCCTTTTGGCCCAGAAGGGTTTGGTTTTCTTGGCTCCAGATCCTTTCAGTACAGGATCCTTGGGTGCTTCCGGTCAAGAATCTCCTGTCCCAGGGCCCAGTAGTTCATCCGGAGGTACAGGGTCTTCATCTCACGGCGTGGAGATTGAAAGGCAGCTCCTAACTCAAAGGGGTCTTTCTGCTGATGTAGTGCAGACACTGCTGGCCAGTCGTAAACCAGTAACGTGTCAGATATACTACAGAACCTGGAGAGCTTTCTGCAGATTCGTAGGTTCTCCAGTGGATACCCTTGCTCCTCCAAATATCTCTCTGGTGTTAGATTTCTTGCAGGAAGGTTTAAAAAAGGGTCTGAGACCTAGCACTATAAAAGTTCAGATTTCTGCCCTGAGTGCTTTGTATGATGTCAAACTTGCAGACCATCCCTGGGTTAGTAGATTTGTCAGAGCTACCTGTAGATTATATCCCTCGGTATCCAAGAAATCACCTCCGTGGGATCTTAATCTTGTATTATCGGCCCTAACTTCCCCTCCTTTTGAACCACTGCCAGAATTGCAGATTAATATCCTTTCCTGGAAACTGGCTTTTTTGATCGCCATTACCTCGGCAAGAAGGGTTGGAGAAATTACGGCTTTCTCAATAAATAGTCCCTATATGTCTATCAGAGAAGACAGAGTGGTCTTGTCCCCTGATCCTGCATTCCTACCAAAGGTAGTTTCTGATTTCCACCGGTCCCAGGAAGTGATACTCCCATTTTGTGAAAATGCAAAAAATGAGGAGTTAAAATTTCATTGCTTAGATGTCAGAAGATGTTTTCTCAGGTATTTAGAGGTTACAGAGGAGTTTAGGAACAGCCAGCAGTTATTCCTTCTTTTTCAGGGGAAGAATAGGGGCTGAGCAGCTTCTTCTAAAACTGTTGCAGGTTGGATTAGACAATCCATCATCCTAGCCTATTCCTCGTCAGGAAGAGATACTCCAGGTCCCTTTGGAGCTCACTCAACAAGAGCTATTTCAACCTCCTGGGCAGAGCGAGCTTCTGCGTCTATAGACCAAATTTGCAGGGCAGCTACCTGGAAAGATCCTCATACGTTTTTTAGACATTATAGGCTACAGCTAGCACCTGAGGGAGACCTTTCCTTTGGCAGGAAAGTCTTGCAGGCAGTTGTCGTTCCCCCCCCCCCCCCCCCAGTGCTTCTATCCTAGTCTATTCTCCAGGGGTGCTGTCATAGGGCGAAGGGGGAAAACTTAAATTACTTACCGGTAATTTCTTTTCCATGAGCCTATGACAGCACCCGCAGCATCCCACCCTGGCGGATTATGACTATAACTTTTTCTAAAATTATTTCTAAAACTATTCTATAACTTTACCCATTTATAGAAACTATTGTGGTACTTAGGAAGATGGTGAGAGAACTTCTTCCATCTTTGCTCATAAGAGGTCATTATGTGTAAAGTTTGTACTGGACTTGTTAACATATATTTAGCTCCTTAGAATACTTGCAAAAGACTGGAGGTTATCAGGGGGAGCTACCTTTTATGCAAAAGACTTTGGCCGTTTCCTGTCCTGAGGAGTGGGAGGCGTCTCTCCAGGGGTGCTGTCATAGGCTCATGGAAAAGAAATTACCGGTAAGTAGTTTAAGTTTTTTGTTTTTCTGATGAAACCAGTCTGAACTGGAGGAGAGAAGACCTTTATCTGCCACCCAACCAGCATGGCCTAGTAAAGAAAACATGTCAGTGAATTTTAACCTTGCAGATGCTGGAAGTAAATATGTATACAGAAATGGTAAATGTAGACCTTACAGCTGGATATTTAGAACATCGCCTTGACATAGGACTTCAGGAATGGAGCAAATCAGCATTTCTTGTAAATTTCTCTTTCTGTAGAAATTGGTGAGAAAATATTTTTATTTTGACCTAAGGACTGGCAAGGTTATAATTTCAAGAACTTTTGAACGGAAGCAGTTCAAAGGGTTTGGCAGATGCCCTGTTAAGATGTCACAGATTGGGCTTCAAGACAAAGTTGGCTGCAGCTCTTTAACAAATCTTTTCATAGCACAAATAATCAGGTATTGAGTCGGGTGATGCGGTGATCCCGGTAAAAAGTACAGCAAAATTTCACATACGGAAAATAACAGGTGGAGTATACAGGACATGCAGTGCTCAGAGTGAAACACTTACCTGCAGCTTTTGGACAGACAATGTGTCCAGGTTAAAGGAATAATTTGCCTGTGCCAAAGGAACGATGAGGTCTGTCTGCTACCAGGTATTGAGACACAACGGCAAATGGACATCAGGGGGATTGGGAGTATTATACATGGACACCAGCTTTCAGGTTTTTGTGAGATTCCTGAAAGTCCTCCATGAGTCCTTTCATTTTCTGGGTCAGCAGGATCTATTGGCCAAAACATTTGATGATTGAGCTTTCTGTTTTCAGAGTTGTGTAATAGTCAGTAGCATTGGATTCTTATTCTATGAGGATCCATAGCAGAAGGTGCAGGACCTCTGTGCTGTATAGAAGCACAGCTATTCCTATAAAACCCTTTTAAAAAATGATTTCCGCTATATTACAGTATGAGTGACCGATAGGGTTTTATTGATTTTTGCATTTAAACTAAACAGAAATCTTTACAGTCACTCCAAATCATAATGGCTTGTAAATGGACTTTAATCCTGATATGGAAGCACACATGTGATATCTGGTACCTTATTTGATTGACAGGACCAGGTAAGATGACCTGTCAAATGCCTGGTCCTGTCAATCAAATTAAGTAACAGATACTACATGTGCTTCCTGGGCTCTTGTGCAAGAGTCATACATGGAACAAAAACAAGTCCACTGTGCCAATGTGTAATAGCACAGCATCTGCACAAGTAGACAGGACCAGGCACTAAACATTGTGGTGGAGGATGACTCACATTATTAAGCAACTCCTCAAAATACTTTAAAAACAGACATAGAAATTATTTCAGGGTATTAACAGGGTTCTCCAGGTGGGACTGAGTATGTTACTAGTCCTTCTTGCTTGGTTCAGCTCGGTGTCATGAGAAAACAATCTCAGAATTGCTTGGGTAAGTAAAGGTTTGTTTTGTTTTTTTCATATGTCATAGGTCAGCGCTGAGACCCCCACTGATCTCTAGAATGAGGAGTTGGAAGAGCTCAGCCAAGCACTGCTTCTCCTTTCTCCTGAGCACAGTAATGAAAATGGTCTCATAGACTTTCTTCTGAGACCATCTTCACTACCACACTTGGGAACAAGGAGAAGTGGAACTCGGCTGAGCACATCTGACTCAGTTCTAGCGATTAATAAATAATAATATTTATATAGCGCCACCATATTCCGCATCGCTTTACAAAATCATAGGGTTTTTGTACAGTCATTGCCAAAAGTTTTGAGAATGACACAAATATTATATTTTCACATGATCTGCTGCCCTCTGGTTTTATGTGTGTTTGTCAGATGTTTTTATCACATACAGAAATATAATTGCAATCATATTATGAGTAACAAAAGCTTATATTGACAGTTAGAATGAGTTAATGCAGCAAGTCAATATTTGCAGTGTTGACCCTTCTTCTTCAGGACCTCTGCAATTCTCCCTGGCATGCTCTCAATCAACTTCTGGACCAAATCCTGACTGATAGCAGTCCATTCTTGCACAATCAATGCTTGCATTTTGTCAGAATTTGTAGGTTTTTGTTTGTCCACCCGTCTCTTGATGATTGACCACAAGTTCTCAATGGGATTAAGATCTGGGGAGTTTCCATGCCATGGACCCAAAATCTCTGTTTTGTTCCCTGAGCCATTTAGTTATCACCTTTGCTTTATGGCAAGGTGCTCCATCATGCTGGAAAAGGCATTGTTGATCGCCAAACTGCTCTTGGACGGTTGGGAGAAGTTGCTCTCGGAGGACATTCTGGTACCATTCTTTATTCATGGCTGTGTTTTTAGGTAAGACTGTGAGAGAGCCGATTCCCTTGGCTGAGAAGCAACCCCACACATGAATGGTTTCAGGATGCTTTACAGTTGGCATGAGACAAGACTGGTGGTAGCGCTCACCTCATCTTCTCCGAATAAGCTGTTTTCCAGGTGTCCCAAACAATCGAAAAGGGGATTCATCAGAGAAAATGACTTTACCCCAGTCCTCAGCAGTCCACTCCCTGTACCTTTTGCAGAATATCAGTCTGTCCCTGATGTTTTTTCTGGAGAGAAGTGGCTTCTTTGCTGCCCTCCTTGAGACCAGGCCTTGCTCCAAGAGTCTCCGCTTCACAGTGCGTGCAGATGCACTCACACCTGCCTGCTGCCATTCCTGAGCAAGCTCTGCACTGCTGGTAGCCCGATCCCGCAGCTGAAACACTTTTAAGAGACGGTCCTGGCGCTTGCTGGTCTTTCTTGGGCGCCCTGGAGCCTTTTTGGCAACAATGGAACCTCTCTCCTCGAAGTTCTTGATGATGCGATAGATTGTTGACTGAGGTGCAATCTTTCTAGCTGCGATACTCTTCCCTGTTAGGCCATTTTTGTGCAGTGCAATGATGACTGCACGTGTTTCTTTAGAGATAACCATGGTTAACAGAAGAGAAACAATGATGCCAAGCACCAGCCTCCTTTTAAAGTGTCCAGTGGTGTCATTCTTACTTAATCATGACAGATTGATCTCCAGCCCGGTCCTCATCAACACCCACACCTGTGTTAATGGAGCAATCACTGAAACGATGTTAGCTGGTCCTTTTAAGGCAGGGCTGCAATGATGTTGAAATGTGTTTTGGGGGATAAAGTTCATTTTCTAGGCAAATATTTACTTTGCAAGTAATTGCTGTTAAGCTGATCACTCTTTATAACATTCTGGAGTATATGCAAATTGCCATTATAAAAACTGAAGCAGTAGACTTTGTAAAAATTAATATTTGTATCATTCTCAAAACTTTTGGCCATGACTGTACAATACAAAAATGACTGGCTAATATACAACTGAAACACTAGGAGTGAGGGCCCTGCTCGCAAGAGCTTACAATCTGAGGAATAGGGGTTGACACATAAGGTAGTTGATTGTGATAAGTAGAATTCGAGCCATAATTGTAGTGAAAGGTGTGGTGCCGGCCGATCTGCTTCGGATTTGGGACTATTAGAGGATCGAGTTCAGGCCAGAGGAGTTGGTGGGGGAGCGGTTTAGTTGGGGAAAGGTCATTTTAGGAAGCTTGATAAGCCTGCCTGAAAAGATGTGTTTTTTAGGGCACGTTTGAAGGTAGGGAAGTTGTGAATTGACCTAATATTCAGGGGCAGAGCATTCCAGAGAGTAGGTGCAGCTCGAGAAAAGTCTTGAAGACTGGAGTGAGAGGTACGAATTATGGAGGATATTAATCTTAGGTCACTAACAGAACGGAGAGCACGAGTAGGGTGGTAGACGGAGATGAGGAAAGAGATGTATGGAGGGACAGCACTGTGAAGAGCTTTGTGGGTGAGGGTGAGAAGTTTGAACTGTATTCTGTGGTGGATGGGCAACCAGTGAAGTGACTGGCATAGAATAGTAGCATCACTGTAACGGGAGGACAGATAGATGAGCCTGGCTGCAGCATTTAGGACAGACTGAAGGGGGGAGAGATTTCAGAGAGAGGGAGACCGATTAGTAATGCGTTGCAGTAGTCAAGACGAGAGTGAATCAAGGCAACAAGAGTTTTTGCCGCTTCCACCGTAAGAAAAGGGCGGATTCTGGCAATGTTCTTGAGGTGCAGACTACAAGAGCGTGTAAGTGATTGAATATGGGGAACAAATGAAACATCAGAGTCAAATGTGGCCCCGAGACAGCAGGCGCGTTGCACCGAAGTTATGATAGTACCACAGACCCAGATTGAAATATCAAGATTAGGTGGGTTAGTAGATGAGGGGGAAGACAAGAAGTTCAGTTTTGGAGAGGTTTAGTTTTAGATACAGAGAGGACATGATGTTAGAGACAGCTGCCAGACATTTACTGGTGTTTTGGAGTAAAGCAGGGGTGATTTTGGGGGATGAAGTGTATAGTTGGGTGTCATCAGCATAGAGATGGTACTGAAAGCCGAATCTACTGATAGTCTGTCCAATGGGGGCTGTATAGAGGGAGAAGAGTAGAGGACCTAGTACTGAGCCCTGAGGAACGCCAACATCAAGAGGGAGAGGAGAAGAGCCAGCGAAGGATACACTAAAGGAGCGGCCAGAGAGATGGGAAGAGAACCAAGAGAGAGCAGTGTCTTTAAGGTCAATCGAGTGGAGCATGGTGAGGAGGAGTTTATGGTCTACTGTGTCAAATGCTGCAGAGAGATCCAAAAGAATCAGTAGAGAATAGTCCCCATTTCTTTTTGCTGTTAGGAGATCGTTGGACACTTTAGTAAGGGCAGTTTCTGTAGAGTGAAGAGGGCAAAAGGCAGATTGTAAGGGGTCAAGAAGAGAGTTTGCAGAGAGAGAGCTTATTAAGCGAGAGTAGACAAGACGTTCAAGGAGTTTAGAGATGAAAGGGAGATTAGAAACCGGTCGGAAGTTAGAAGCACAGGTCGGGTCAAGATTAATTTTTTTTTTTTTTTTTGTAGTGGGGTTATAACAGTGTTTGAAAGAGGAGTGAAAAATACCAGGAGAGAGGTTAAAAACTGTAGTTAGGTGAGTGATGACAGCTGGGGAGAGGGACTGGAGAAGGTATGATGGAATAGGATCGCTGCTACAGGTCGTGGGCCGAGAAGAGAGAAGCCTGGAGACTTCTTCCTCTGTTATAGGGTCAAAAGAGGAGAGAGAGCAGGTGGAGGAATAAGAGGGAGGAGGATTGAGATTTGGGGGATTATTTCCTGCCGGATGCTGGCAATCTTGTCCCTGAAGTAGGTGGCCATGCCATCAGCGCAGAGGTCAGTGACTGGTTCTGGAATTTTGGGGCTTAGAAGGGAATGAAAAGTGTCAGTCGTTTTGGGTTATTTGAGAGTGAGGAGATGAGAGGTGAAGGACTTTTGTTTTGCAATGTTGAAAGCCGAATTGTATGTTTTGAGCATAAATTTATAATGGAGGAAGTCTGTTGATATTTGTGATTTTTCTCCATAAGCGTTCTGCACATCTGGAGCAGTGCTGGAGAAAACGCGTTTCAGATGTATGCCAGGGTTGCAGTGTTCTGCATCCGGAGGGTTTCAGAGCTGGGACCCCTGCAGATCAAAATTTTTGATATTCCTCCTATGACATATCAAAAGTTTCAAAGAAGTGTAGTTACTTTTTAGTTCCAACAATTTTTTATCAAGCAGTAAAGAAAATGCAAAGGACACAGTGAATAATTGCATAAACAATAAGAGATTAGACAATCCAAATTATACCGTGTACATGACACAGAAAAATACATAAATCCACATTGTCCTGGTAATTATACACGAATTGGCAAAAATAATGCAAACATAGTTTAAGGGGGGATTAGGCAGTGTGGGGTGGGGGGGGAATCGGGGAAACAAACAAGGTAAACCTGTGACGGGGGGGGGGGGGAAGGGATTTGTCCCAAATATGGGTAAGATATTTATTACGGAACATATAGGTAGTGTTTGCAATGTGCTATTTGCTCCAGTCTGTATACTTGGGCGCATTTTAATTGCCAAATAGACAAAGGGGGAATTTTGTCAGACTTCCAATAAGAGACTATCACAGTTCTGGCAACTGCACAGAAGTGGGTGATCAACTGCTTGTTTTCAGCGGGAAAGGTTTCCGTTCTCAATAGGCTAAGAAGGGCAATTTGGGGCGTAAGATTTAACTGCGATCTAACTATGGACCTTAAAGCTAACTCAATATTGTCCCAAAAAGTTTTAATCATAGGGCACATCCACCATATGTGGAGGAAGGTGCCAACTTGAGTTACCTCTCCAGCACACATTGGTTGCTACAATGATGATTTTCTTGTAGGCTGACACATCTTGACACCTTCGGAGTAAGGCCCAACAAGTATTCTCTGTCCTTAGGGTCAAAAGTAATATCTAAATCTTGTTCACATTTGGTTAAGAAGGGGTGGGTATTAGAAGCAGCTTTGTTCAGCAAAACTGAATATACATATGAAATAATCTTTTTCTGGGGTTTACAGGCCAGTACTAGAGTTACAAATTTGGGGGGCGAGGAGGAACCCTTTGTCGGATGGTGACCTTTCAGGTAGTGGAAGACATGTATAAATTGAAAGTGAGAGAGTGTTGAGACTCTCCCAGACTTTTTCAAAAGCTCTATGGAGATACCTTCTTCTGAATATAAATCAACTATGGGTGTTGAGTTAGATTTAGAGAGATCAGAGAGAGTAGATATAAACTGTGGGGAGGCAGCTAATAGTACATCCCGTACTTGGAGTAAGGCCTCATGCACACGAACGTGTGCTGCGGGCCGCAAACTGCGGTCCGCAATGCACGGGCACTGACCGTGAGGCCACCGCATGCGGATCGTGGACCGGGTCCGCGATCCGCATCCGAGGGTCCACACCGCAAAAAAGTAGTGCTTGCGCTACTTTTTTGCGGTGCGGAGGAACGGCCAGAAACACCACGGAAGCACACCGTAGTGCTTCCGTGGTGTTCCGATCCGTGCCTCCGCTCTGCATCTCCCGCATTCACTTCAATGGGGCCGTGATGCGGGCTGCACACGGCCGGTGCCCGTTTATTGCGTACTCGCCGTAAGCGGCCCGCAGCACGGGCACGGCCAGCACACGTTCGTGTGCATGAGCCCTAAGGGAGATATAAAGGTGAGAGCAATTGCTTAGATAATGAGGAGTGCCAAAATAAGAGTGTGACATTGGTTAGGGGATCTAATGACGTACCTACTGGTAGTTTCACTAACTGAGGGCACATTAGTAGAGATCTCAATGGAAACTGAATATTCGCTTGTTCCGCCTGCAAATCCAATCTTTCTACGTCACCTCTTAACCACTCCAGACTTGTCATACCCTGTATAACCCTATAGTAGTTATGAAAATCAGGCACTCCCATACCACCTTTTGTGCATGACTGTGTGACTAGAGAGAAGGGGAGGCGTGATTTTCCGTTTTTCCCATAAAAACCGTACTATGATTTTCATGATGAATTGGGATAGTTTGAAGGTAATACAGTATTTTTGGCAAAATAACAGTTTTAATTAGGCTTCTTCTACCAAACCAGGAGACAAAAGGGATGTCCCAAGAGTCAATGGTCTTTTTTTTTTTTTTTTTTTTTTTTATATTGTTGATGGCAGTGATTGGTAGTTTTCCTCAAAAAGATGTTCCAGCTGGGGGATGACATTAATTTCCAGGAATTTAATAGAAGTCGTGGACCAATTAAAGGGGGTCATTTTCTCTAACTTGTTTTGTGTCTCACTAGGAAGGGAGACATTCAACACCTGGGACTTCGATAAATTGATTTTAAAGTTAGAAAATAAGCTAAACTGCTCCAAAATATTGGTTAGTACAGAGAATGCCTCCTCAGGATTCACAATTATGAGTAGAAGGTCATCAGCAAAGGCAACTAACTGGTGTTGCACACCCGCAAGGTCAACCCCTTTAATGTCCTTATGCAAGCGAAATGCTTGCAGTAAAGGTTCCACCGTAAGTACAAAAAACAGGGGTGAAAGTGGGCATCCCTGTCTTGTCCCATTGCTAATGGGAAAGGATGGTGAAAGGTTGTTGTTTACCAATACTCTAGCTGATGGACTATACAAGGCCATTACTGCAGTAATAAATTGTGAAGGTAACATAAATTTCTGTAGAACCCTTGTCATGAAGCACCAATCTATACGATCAAAAGCCTTCTTGGCATCAGTGCCGAGAAGGACCAGTGGTAGCGACGATCGCTGTACATAATGGATTATATGTAGCAAGCGAGCTACATTCATACGTCCTTCTCTACCAGCTACGAACCCAACTTTATCCCTATGGATCAGTGTAGGAAGGAGGGGTTGAAGGCGAAGAGCAAGCATTTTAGCGATCAGTTTAAGGTCACAGTTTAAGAGTGAGATAAGCCTATAGCTGGAGCATATCTTAGGATCTTTCCCTTCTTTATTCCCTTCTTTAGGAATAATGGTGATCTGGGCAGCCAACATATGTGGGGGTAAAATATTTCCTTGCAGGATGCTATTACAGACCAAAAGAAGCTGGGGCAGCAATATTTCCTGGAAGGTCCTGTAGTAATATGTAGACAACCCATCAGGGCCCGAACTTTTTCGTGGAGGAGTGTTTTTCAGCGCTTTGCGGAGTTCTAGTAATGTGAATGGTGCAGCTAATATTTTAACCTGCTCTGGGGGAAGAGTCCGCAGGTTCAGGGAGTTTAACCAGTGATCTATTTTATTAGTTCTCTCTGCCTGCTCAGAAGTGGACTCGTGTGGTCTAAGATTATATAGTTTTATAGTAGTCTTTAAAGGCATCCGCAATTAGTGATGTATTATGCACAAGGCGGTCTGACATATCTTTTAATAGAGTGGATATATGAAGAAGCTTTACGCTTTTTAATTTGTGACATCATAAACCTTGATGCTTTATCACCATGTGCATAATAACAAAATTGCGCCGATAAAGTTTTGCTGTTTTGGTATTTAAAAGGGATTTGCGTTCAGATTTCATGATATCTAGGGCTTTCAGATCATCTTCTGATAATGTATTTTTATGGCTAATTTCTAGCGCGGCAATTTTCTTTTGGATATCAGATATCTGCTGAGTTCTTTGTTTTTTAATATAAGACCCCAAAGATATAAACTTACCCCTAACAACCGTTTTATGAGCTTCCCAGATAATTCCTGGAGCAAGCTGAGGAGAGCTATTCAAAGAGAAGTACTCTTCAAGTAGGGATTTCACTTCATGGACATGTTCCGGTTTATCTAAAAGGGTTTCATTCAAGCGCCATCGGTATTCACTGGTGGTCAGTTGTGGAATAAGAAATTCCAGGACAACCGGAGCATGGTCTGATAATAGGATGGACCCTATTGAAGCGGATACACATAGTGACAAAAGGTGGGATGGAGCAAATATGTAATAAAGTCTCTGGTACGATCTATGAGCTGTAGAATAAAGAGTAGTCTCTATCAACTGGGTGGAGTACTCTCCAAATATCTGAGAGCCCTAGACCATTCAGTGACATTTTAATTTTCCTCAGCACTAATTGTGAAATTGCACATAAACCTGTGGAAGAGTCTAATCGGGGTTCAAGAACTACATTAATGTCACCTCCCAGAACTGTTATGCCCTCTGCAAATTCTTGAAGCAGTTGAGCAGTAGCTGATATCCACTTAGATTGACCCTCATTAAGTGCATACCAATTGCCAAAAGTGTAAACCTGAGAACCGACTATTCCCATCACAAAAATATAACGACCCATAGGGTCAGAGAGGACCGAGCGCATCACAAAGGGGAATTTTTTGTGAATGGCGATACAAAGACCCTTAGTGTGAGAAATAGAAGAAGTACTATGGTACCATTTATTAAATACCAGATGTTCTAGTTTTGGAATGTGACCAGTTTTAAAGTGGGTTTCTTGCATCATTACTACATCGATGCATTGTTTACGTAACGTGACATATCTGACTCCTCTTAGATGGTGCACTCAGTCCTTTCACATTGTAAGAGCATATTTTTATAGACGCCATATCGTGTATCTGGGACGTAAGCTCAGTGGTCTATGGATATGCGTGGTCTCTTCAGTAGAAACTAAGATCCCAAATGGTTGTCTCTGGGCATGATTAGGGATGGGTAGGGAGTAAGGGATAAACCATATATTAACTATAACAAGCCACCTCAAGGGTGGATAAACTGGGAGCCTTCTAAAGGTCCTAAACATATCCCTAGAAGATGAAATGTAAAAAGGCAAAGTAAGCCAAGATGTAATGTAGGCAATTAGCCAAATACTTAATATTATAGGAAGACCTAACCAGGTCCTACTAAACCTAGTGGAAGGAGTTGAAGGAGGGTAGAGCGTAACTCGCAGTGAGCGAGTCCAGGGGAAGTAGGCACTCAACTGTACATCTCTCCGAAAATATTCAATGACATATGTCTTTAACATTGGTGAGGAGGTCAAATATGCAATCTAAAGTGATGAATTACGTTAAGCAACCCTTTAAATATATATAATACACCTCTATAAAATAGTATAAGAACAAATAACCCATCTGAGGCGCAAGAGAGACAGTAGTTCACCACTATAGTTAAAGTCATCAACCTTGATCTACAGTGTCTGATAGTAGTCCTTCTCTAGAAATGGCTAGCACCAAAAACCCAAAAGACTATCAGAAAAGCACTGTAGTTGTGCACAATAGCTTAAATGAAAAAAACGAGTGTTTAGAAGATGGTCATATCAAGACACACAATGTCCCACGAAGGCGCACTGGGAGTAGATGAAAGGTGACGGCATTAATCAATGATCCGGAGTCTTCAAACTGGGTTGTCTGGTTGATGCGACGTGGAAATCTTCCGTTGCTTTCTCTTTTGTTTTGGAGCCCTGCTCGGCGACCAAGATTCCACATACGGTAGATCTGGCAATGAAGTTAAATCTTTCACCAAGGTCCAATCTTCCATTTGTAGATCTATGTTTAGGATAGAGTAGACCCTAGTGAGGTCATTCGGTGAGCGGATAACTAGCTTCCTATCAGGGAAGGTAATCAGGAGGCCGAAGGGATGTAGCTATTGATACAGGATCTTTTTCTCCCTGAGGATCTCCAGCAGCGGTTTAAGCACTCCTTTTTTGTAATGTGATATATGAGAGGTCTTGAAAAATAGAGACTGTGGCTCCTGCAAAGGTGAGGCGCGTGGTTATACGTGCTGCTTTCAGAATTCTCTCTTTCACCTGAAAGTTTACCCTGCGGCATATAATATCCCGAGGCGGGTCAGTATCTTTGGTATGGGCCGTAAAGCCCTATGGGCCCTGTCCATAGCAAGGTCCGAGGTCGTGACATCCCCAGCAGATTAGTAAAGAACTCAGTCAGGGCCGCCATGATGGCGTCCAGTTGTATAGACTCAGGGAGGCCTTTCAAACGGCGGTTATTCCGCCTACCTCTATTGTCCTGATCTTCCAGCAGATTGTAAATTGTATTGATATGTGCTTGGGCCGAATCCAGACATGTGAAACTGCAGCATCAAAATTGATCAATGATGACTGGTTTGTTTCCAATGAATCAACTTGCTCCCCTAGTTGCTGAATGTCTTTCTTTGTCTTTTAATTCCTGGACGAGGGGTTCAATTGATTCCTGCAGGAGTTCCCTCATGAACGATCTGGAGACAGGTCTTTCCTCCAGGTCTCTATTCTCTAGAGTCACTTTCTCTGTCATCTTCCGAGTCATCAGGGAGGCCCTTGTCTGCACGTGTGGTTTTACCCGGCGCCATCTTGGTGTCTTGGCACATAGCCGGAGGGTCAGCTTTCTTCATATATTTCTCCAGTCCTCCGGTGCACGAAGTCGACCTTTGAGATCCAGGAGTGTCCTTAGACTTTTCTCTCCCAACTCTGCCCATTTTTAGGAGGTTTTGTTTGCTTTAAAAGCCCGCTTCACAGCGATTCACTGCAGAGCTTACAAACACGCTTGCATCCGGCTCTGCTGCTAGGCTCCGCCCCCAGTGTAGTTACTCTTAAAACAGAAATCAAAATCCTGCAGTTCTCACATTGGCCACTAGGCCTAAGAGGCACCACTTGGTCGTTACAGATTACTTTACTGCAGTTGTCTTCTCAATACAGGCAGGTTTAGAATGGCATGCATCACCTCTGTGTATAGATAAGACGGGGTCCTCCACTCACAATAGGTGATTGCCAAAGCTTATACAAGATCAAAAAATATTACATTCCTCAATGCTTGATACCTTAACTGCTGACTAAATAGATGATGGTGCAATTTCTTGGAATTATCGTCATTTCAGTTAGTCATTAATGGTTATCGACCACTGAGGAATCTTAATTCTGTTTACTGGGTTACATGATACAAATATATTTTTTCAAAGCTGGACCTCTGCACAGGTAAGAGCATGCTTAGAGAACTGTCCCATAGACGTTAATGAGGTCCCCCCCTAAGTCTATTGAGTCTATGGCCCATGTGGCTGCCGTAAAGGATTTTTTTTTTTTTTTTATTTTTTTATTATTATTATTTAAATGCATTCTCAATGCTGTTAACAGCTCAGGCAAGATGGCCTCCCCCATAATCATGTTCAGGAAATACAATTTAAAAAAAAAAAAAAAAAAAGGTATGCTGTCTGGTTTTAACTGGCAAAAAAAAAAATGTTGGTGACGCGTTCCTTTAAAGGGAACCGGTCATCTCCGAAACACCCCCTGAACTAGAGTAAGCATTGTATAGTGTAAGTGATGCTGAATCCGAATATGTAAGTTTTAGGCCCCTTTCACACGGGCGAGATTTCCGCGCGGGTGCAATGCGTGATGCGAACGCATTGCACCCGCACTGAATCCTGAACCATTCATTTTTTTTCACGCATCACTTCTGCGTTGCGTGAAAAACGCAGCATGTTCTATATTCTGCGTTTTTCACGCAGCCCAGGCTCCATAGAAATGAATGGGGGTGCGTTAAAAACGCAACGCATGCAATCCGTGCGTTTTTAACGCAACGCATCCTGAACAAATCCGCGACGCTCGTGTGAAAGAGGCCTTATCTTCATACTCTCTTCCATTCGGACTCTTCGAGTCCTCTCCATTATGTGAGTGAGCACTGGAATCCACTGAGTGCGTTTTACTGTAGGTTTGTGGGAGCATAGCGTCAGAATGGAAGTGAGTATGAAGATAAAAATGACATATTCGGATTCAGCATCACTTACACTATACAACGCTTACTGTAGTTCAGGGGGTGTTTTGGAGATGACAGGTTCCCTTTAAGGCTACTTTCACACTTGCTTTGTTAATTCCAATATCTAGAGATCCGGCAGAGGATCTCAATACCGGAATTAAATGGATCCGTTTTGATTTTGCACATCGGGATGCATCTGTTCCGTTACGACGTGGTTGTGTGAAATCAAAATTGGGGGGGGGAAAACGGATCCGTCACTAAATACATTGACTTGCGTTGTTTTCAGTACCGGATCCTTTTTCTATTAGCAGAGTGTAATAAACAGATCGCTATAAATGCTGTGCAAAGATGAGTCTGTTCAGGTAGTTATGCAATGACAGTCAGGGTGAACCTATAGATGGTAAGATGGTTGCCCTTGTCACTTTACAGTATGCACTTATCTACAGCGCAAAGTGATAACGTGGACAGGAAAAGATATGGAAGGAAAAAGCTGGATACATATATCACAGTTCAATGTCAACATGTATATGATTCCACAACATAGCTGAGAACTTTACAGTACTTTACAGTATGCACTTATCTACAGCGCAAAGTACTGTAAAGTTCTCAGCTATGTTGTGGAATTATATACATGTTGACATTGAACTGTGCTATATGTATCCAGCTTTTTCCTTCCATATCTTTTCCTGTCCACGTTATCTCAGCTGAGAGGGAAAAGAGGTCATGACTCCTGCTTTATTCCAGCTGTTTGGTCTGTTCTTTATGAACCTGCTCACTGCACAGCAATCTGCTTTTAGATGTGTTTTTTTCATCTTGATTTTTATGTGGTTTTTCCACACTCGGGACCCCGCAAGGTACTGTTTCCTGCAGGCACAGTGACTCCATTCCCAGGCCAGTGATACTAGTCATGTCGTCACTGGGCCTGAGGACAAAAGCGAGGAGGGCACTGCGCTACTGCCAGCGCCGCTGCCTGATTGTCGGGGGTCCAACATCCAGAGGATAGATCATCAGTAAGAAAAAGCTGCAGAACCCTTTTAAAGGGAACCTGTCATCTCCGAAACACCCCCTGAACTAGAGTAAGCGTTGTATAGTGTAAGTGATGCTGAATCCGAATATGTAAGTTTTATCTTCATACTCACTTCCATTCTGACGCTGTGCTCCCACAAACCAGCAGTAAAATACATTCACAGGACTCTTCTTTGAGTCCTCTCCATTATGTGAGTGAGCACTGGAGTCCACTGAGTGCATTTTACTGCAGGTTTGTGGGAGCACAGCGTCAGAATGGAAGTGAGTATGAAGATAAAACTTACATAATTGGATTCAGCATCACTTACACTATACAACGCTTACTCTAGTTCAGGGGGTGTTTCGGAGATGACAGGTTCCCTTTAAGCTCTGGTGTGAAAATGGCCTAAGAATAACTATAAGGGTCCCTTTACACAGAACAATTTAGTAAGCCTTCCTTCCCAGCAAGCGCCTGCTCGTCAGTGGTGGAGACTGCCACATTTACATACAGGATGAGCAGGATCAGCTGCATGAAGGGAAGGCACGCAATGTGCATGTGCGTCTCCCTCCTCTCTTCTGCTCGCTGCTGCCATAGACATAACAGTAGCACACTGCGCATGCCCTCCCTTCGTACAGCTCAGCCTGTTGCCAGGTGTCGGACCCCCACTGATCTGAAATTTGACCAATCCTGAGGCTAGGTCATCAATATTAAAAGCCCTGGAGAACCCCTTTTAATGTATATAGTAAATGACTATTAACCTACTCCTATCATTTTTATTTATTTTAAATCCCAGGTGAAAATGAAATTCTCGAAACTCTACATAACATTGCATCAAAAAACAAGATCTGGAGGTCCTACATTGGCATGGGGTACTATAACTGTTCAGTGCCCCAAGCCATCTTGAGAAATTTGCTGGAAAATGCTGGCTGGTAAGTGTCTTTTCTACCCCTTTACGTTTGGCATGTCTGTTCATTACTCATACTTAGAGACCCAGTCACCAAATTTTTTATTTGACTTTATCCGAAGAAAATGTCTAAATACAATTATTTTAAAAAAAATGAGTTTCCTATACTAATTGAACTGTGTATGGCACCTGCTCTTCATGTAAACTGCCGATTGCCTCTGGAAGAGTCGCCTGTATCACTTTTTTAAATTTTTTTTTTTTTTTTTTTTTATTTTGTTTTTCTGGTTGTGAATATGCAAAAAATATAATTTCTAGCTTTTTTTTTTTTTTTTTTTTTTTTTTTTTTTTTTTCCATTTTATTATTTAACTGCTTCCACATCCATGGTTCCTTTCCACGGCCCCGCAAAACAAATATAGAACATGTCATCTTGTCCACAATTGCGGACAAGAATAAACATTTTCACAAATTGTGAAACACACACGGGCCGGTATCTGCGTTTTGCGGATCCACAAAACACTACGGTCGTCTGAATAATCCCTAACACACTGTAAGTTTATCGCATTTAACTTGCTTTTGTGTAAAAAAAAAAAAAAAAAAAATATATATATATATATATATAATTGCAAGAATAAACAAACCATGCAATGGTTTTTGACACGTTTTTTCTGTCATACAAAAAGCGTAGCCCAGGACTATGGGATCACCGCTACTCGGCGATCCTTGCTGCGACAGGTGTCGCGTGACCAGTGTCACCACGTAGCCCATGCCTTAGGCCTGGGCTACACTGTGGCTTTTTGTAGTGCGACTAATTGATTTTAACTATTGAATGACAGCTGCAGTTCCCAAGATTGCATTCATTTGGATGACAGCTATATTTAAAATCAATTGGTTGCGTTACAAAAAGTCGCGGTGTAATTATGGTCGATGGTGTCGTATTGCAACATACTGCGACACGACAGTCACACAAACATCCATCTTGAATGGATTTTTTTTTGAGTATCTAATCCTATGTCACACGATAGGATTAGATACACAGCTCAGCAGACAGTAACACACGTGATATTGTTAGATACAGCAGTTAAGCGGTTTCACACATGATGGGATTAGATACACAGCCCAGTACACAGTATCGCATGATAGGATTAGATACAGTGGCTCAGATTAGTTACACAGGATTGGCAGCACAGATGCACAAATATTAGGCTTGGATACACCAGAACTATCATGAGTGATAATGTGCTAATGTATCTGTTCCCATGATTTTTGAGACAGTAATTTTTATCCAGTGTCTCTGCCTATAATGTGTGATGCTGTGCTACTAAGCCCGTGTATCTAAGCCTGTCGAGGGTGATACTGTAGCAGATACATTGCCTTTGCAGCAATATACATTATGGACTTAGATACACAGAATAAATTGCCTGCCTCAAATACAGGAGACTAGCAGCACAATATTACACATAATAGGCCCACTTATCCAGTATATCTAAGCCTATCAGAATTATCATGCGGTTATATACAGGGGCGGCTGTGAGCGGTGACACAGAGCTCACAGGCCTGGGGGCGGGGCTTTTATGCACTCTGAGCTACCAGTCACAAGATGGCCGCTCCCAGGAGCTGTTTTCTTTTATAACCGAATTACTGAATTTACTGTTATGCTTCCAAAGGTATCTTCTTGTGTGTAATTATTTGTGTCTCCTCCTTACTGTGATGTAACTTGGTATACTCCGTGGTGACAGGGTCTATTTAAGTATGCTCTTTCCTTCAGTCTGTATTGACTCTGCTGAGACCTGGTGACTAGTTTACACACATAAAAGTCAATATTAACTACTCCTGCGTTGTATCTAATAAATATGGAAACCATGGGCCTTACATAAGTATACTAATTTAGAAAATGTGGCACTGCATAAGTAACAATTCCCTAAAACACCTTCAATAACATGATTCTTCCCGCTAAAAGCCAGAGTGTACTTAAGATGGTTGACAAACTGAAATGTGCACCCTCCACAGCTAAACCGTTCATTTAGGCTAGGGAATTTGGTGAGAAGGCAAATTGCTAGCCTTTAATTATTTTATTTATTTTTACTGATGTTTGGTCTTTTGCAGAATTTTTAAAAACTGGTCAAGCTTTGTTGCCCACGTCAGTCAACCAATAGTAACATCCAACTGGTGTTAGGCATGTGTCATTTGTGGGGAAATATGCTGTCTTGACCAAATGTTCATCTAAATAGTTGCTGAGAGCTGTGTACGTAGGAAACGAACGTACTGTAGCATTAGCTGCTCATCCACTCCACCAGCTGACCGTTTTCTAGGAGAGCTGTCAATTGGAAGCCAGTGGATGGAGAGAGCCCACAGGTCATAAGGACGCCAACAACTGAGCTCACAGAGTTATAATTTAGGTGCAGGCTTACCCACAATACATCCCATTTACACATAAGTTACACATGGCTTAGTTGGCAGCATGAACTGATGATAGATTCTCTTTGAAAAATTTCAACACATTACTGAAATATTACATGACTGTACAAACTTACTGAGCAGTTGACTATTTTTAAAGAAGAACTCCCGCAAAAAGTTTTATTCCATGTCCTGCTAGAAATGTACATGATGTAATCTGTAGTGAATGTCATTTTCTTAAAAAATGGCTGTATTTGGGAGTAATATCTCCCTGATGTTTCTCATCTGTGTCATGTGACTAGGAATCAGACCCACCAACTCGCACAGAGACTTGTGTGTGGACAGGAAGTCTAATTCTCTATGCATTCCTATGGGAGCCTAACTTTCAGTCTCATAGGAATGAATAGAGAAGTGACTGGCTTCCTGTCCTGGGTCAGTTGGAGGTCAGGGAGTTGGTCACATGACTCAGCTACAATAAGGAGAGAGAGGACAGTCTGTGATGAGAAGATTGCATTCACTACAGCAGTGGTTCTCAACTCCAGTCCTCGGGACCCACCTGCCAGTCAGGTTTTCAGGATTTCCTTAGTTTAGACCAGCTGATATAATTAGCGTCCATCCATCAGGACTTACCACAGGTATTCATTCTGTGGGATATTCCTAAATCCTGACTGGCAGGTGGGTCCCGAGGACTGGAGTTGAGAACCACTGCACTACAGATTATATCATGCACCTTTCTGACAGGTGAGAGAATAAAAACTTTTGCGGGAGTTCTTCTTTAACTGTCTACATTTACAATTGCCTCTTAAACAGCAGAAAAATGTAACTGTCCCCCGCCCCCATCTAATGTATTATTATCCATATTGCTTCCCTTGCTGGCTTGGTTAAGTTTATCATATTATACACTTCTTGTTTCCATGGTTACGACCACCCTGCAATCCATTAACTGTGGTCATGCTTGCGCACTATAGGAAAAATGCACTAGCCTATGTTTGCTCCTGCTCTCCGTTACCAGAGAGGCCGGCGCTTTTTCCTATAGCGTGCAAGCACGACCACTGCTGATGGATTGCAGGGTGGTCGTAACCATGGAAATGAGCAGCAAAGGAAGCAATATGGGAAATCGCAATACATTAGTAAGTGGCTTGTATAAAGTGTTTTCTTTTCATGATGATAGCCACTTGCTGAAGTGAGACAACCGCTTTAAGCTGTTATCTCCCAACAATAGGCCTAAGGCCGTTCTCACACAGTCGGTGTTTGATCAGTGATTTCCATCAGTGATTGTGAGCCAGAAGCAGAGCCTATACAGAAAAAAGGATACTGGGAAGGTTTTCTCCTGTTCTGTATAGGCTCTACTCCTGCTTTTGGCTCGAAATCACTAATCAAACAGCGACTGTGTGAAAGCTGCTTAAAACATTGCTCGGTGGCTTAAAAAGGACCTGTCACCACAAAATGTAGTCCAATCTAAAAGGAACATTCACTTCCAGTAAAGAATCGGTGAAGGAGGGAGGTGTTATTGGTGACTGACAGCTATCTCTGCCCTTATACAAACAATACTATCAATCACTGATCACTCCTGTACCAATAGCTGTTCACAGGAGGTGGAAAAAGCAATGATATAAATGTATAAATTACAAGTTTTACTGAATCTTTTCCCATAACTATATATCAATCTGCTCAGCTATTCCTGCTCTAAGGCTACTTTCACACTAGCAGTAGTGGATTCCGGCAGGCTGTTCCGGCGTACACGTCAACTTTGCCGTGCTGCGGCCAGAACCGCGGCCCGCCCCCATTACAGGAATGGGGCTGGAGCGTAGTTCCAGCCCCACACGTGCACCAGGGACAGCATGGATTCAGTAGGCTGTTCACCCGCCGGAACCCACTGCCGCTAGTGTAAAAGTAGCCTAACATGATTATTTCAGATTCTTTTGGTTTTTTTATTTTTTTTTTTTGTTAAGGAACCTATACATTGGTAACATATTTGCCATCACGGTTTGATCAGTCAGATATCCACAGAATTACAGGCACCCTCATTGGTTACACATGAAATATATATTATACACAGATTTGAATGAGACTGAGCTGCAGTACCAGACACGGCCATCTAAGCAGACATTCTCTGATGGCTTTCCCTTAAACAAATAAAATAAAATCCTGTGAAAACCCATTTTAATAGTTTGTTTACTCCAGAACTGTCAGTGTGCAGTAATCTGATAATGGACACATCCCCAACAGTTGAGCAATTCTTATGTTTTTTATTTTTTAATAGTGTACTGGTTACAACATACTATGAAAAATAAGTTGGCAATTAATAATCTAGTCTAAATTTGCTACATGCATCTCACATGTGATAAAACAGAATATTTTCTTTGAAGTATCCTTCTTAAAGAAGCACTCTAATGCTACCAGTCTTCTAGCAGTGTAATTTGTTATACCCTAAGGGTCCCTTCACACGTTAATGGGTCCGCAATATTGCAGAATAGATGCAGACCGAGCCAGCTCCGTGCCGCGGCTCTGCATAAAAAATAAAACATGTCCTATACTTGTCCGCAACAATGGGGTGACCCGGCCGTGTGTTCTGAGCGTTGCGGAACACACACACTGGCAGCACCCGCAATAATACGGCCATCTGAATGGGGCCTAACTCTGTTGCATCCATACACTTTGAGCCTTTTCGTTATAGAAACCTGGCCACATGACCAAGTCTGACCAGCAGTCCAGAGCTTACTATTATGTGTAAACAGGAACCTGATCTCTTCCCTGTGGCTGAATTTCTGTCAACTACAGGATGACAGTCACCAATGAGATCCCTCCTGGCAGCTCTTGGGTCACTCTCTCCTTATCACCCTTCATGTTCCTCTGTATATCCATGTATTCTGTTATATATGAATTCTCTCCTACCTAAAGGACCACAAGTGCGTATATATAGGTGTACAGTGTTTGGCTGAAGTTATATTGGGCTACTTTCACATCTGCATTTTCCTTTCCGGTTTTGTCAATGGGGACAAAACTGAACAAACCGGAAAAGAGTGCACCAGAATGCATTCTGTTCCATTTTGTTGTGTTCCCGTGGTTTTTAAACACACAAACTGGACCGGTGCCCATTCACTTACAATGGTTTTAGTGCCAGATGGATCTTGTTCATTTTGGACATAATACAACCGGATCGGTTCTGAACGGATGTAGATGGCTGTATTTATTGGATGCAGTTTTTTGCGGATTCCCCCCCCCCCCCCCCCCCCCCGATCCTCCTGACTCATACTGCCTGTCTGTACTATCTGTGGGTGCTGACTGTCCAGTGCATTTCTATAAGAGTTAGCTTGACTTTGGTCCTCCTGCATGTAAGAGCTGACAGAGGAGACGGGCTGAAGCTGCATCACATTGGAGAACATGGAGACTGCTGTGTGAGGAAACGGGGATAAAATGTGGGATTCACTGGGAAAGAGGAGAAGTAATCAAGACGTCTGACAGCACACAAATTACACATCAAACAAAACGTGTACCCACAAGGCATACATAGATTGCACCACAGTTTTCTCATATAAAACTGAGAATTTTGCTTTACAGAACAGAAAAAGTTTCAAGATTTAATACTTTGAGAATTGTTTACTGTAGTATCATTACCCACCTCTCTTTTTCAGAAAACTCCCATGGCAATTCTGTCACTTACAAAATGCTAAGCATGCTAGGAAAGTGTTAACTTTTACAGCAGAGGCTCTGTTAGAAGCCGCTCCAAAAAATGCCACTGGGAATCCAGTCTCCTTGGAAACTGAGACAACAAATTCCAGCAACGTGAGGAGAAAACTAACGACCTCCGCTTTGAGGGATCAAAATATTTAGACCCCATTTATGAATCAAGATCACTTGACCAAGTGAGAAAGTCAAGACGAGTTCCATATTACAGTACAACACAACCGCCAGGAGATGGTGTAGTTAGAAGAACATGTTGTCTTTTGACCCCAAGCAAATGTTCTCTTGTTTATGAGAGAATGAAAGGAACGTGAACCTTTATTTAGACAAGGCCTCCTATCACAACTGTGATCACCTTTGTAAGACCTAATGTTCTCTCATGACATGTTGCTAAACAGAGTGTGGTGGCGCTTTTTTTTTTTTTTTTTTTTTTTTTTTTAACTCTTACCTTCTTTTTATAGGGTAACACAGTATACTCCATATCAACCAGAAGTGTCCCAGGGGAGACTGGAGAGCTTGCTGAATTATCAGACCATGGTGTGTGATATCACTGGGATGGATGTGGCTAATGCATCCTTATTAGATGAAGGAACGGCTGCAGCTGAAGCAATGCAATTGTGTCACAGGTCAGAAGCTTCATTGTATTTGCTGCTCTCCACTGTGCCTCCCATTTAGTTGCAATATTGTCCCTAAGATGATATTATTATTATTATTATTATTATTATTTATTATTTTTTATTTTTTTTTTTTTTGTCTACTTTCTTTAGGCAAAACAAGCGAAGGAAGTTCTATGTGGACAGCAGATGCCATCCTCAGACCATTGCTGTGGTGCAAACGAGAGCCAAGTAAGTATAGTATGTAGACATTTTACAGTGCTATAAAGTAAAGTCTGGCCATAGCATTGAACTAAAAAAACGGAAAGTCAAAAATTGCAAGCATTGTTTATAATGAATTTTAGGTGAATCAGCATTTACAATGGTTTGTCAAATGTGATGGGTCAGGGCTTCAGAATATCTGACGTGGTCAGCTAAAACTACAGAGTGTATGGCATGATCTGTTGAATACCGGTGATCACTTGCCACTTTTTTTTTTTTTTTTTTTTTTTTCCCCCCCTATCAAAAAAGCTGTAAAAATAAAGTGTTTTGAAACTGTTATACTGAACCCACTAATATAAATTTTATGGTATAGATCATGAATAACATTATGACTTCTTGCTGCTTCATAGCTCTTTAATTCTCTTTTAGTTATATTGGTGTCACTACAGAGCTCCTGTTGCCACACGAGATGGATTTCAGTGGTAAAGATGTCAGTGGCGTGTTGTTTCAGTATCCAGACACTGATGGGAAAATAGAAGATTTCACCCTGCTGGTTGACAGAGCTCACCAAAATGGGGTAAGAGGAACATGCACAGAGGCCATTTAGTTTTTTTGGATTGAGTCAGTGCAGCGAGGATGGGAATAGCCAGAAACACAACAAAACGCTGACCTGTTGGGTTGTGGCGTACAAACATTTCTATACCTAAATAACTTTTGAATACAAACAGGACTAATTTAAACATACAAAGCAGAGATGGATGATTATTGGTTGATCTAGTGGTGGTCTCCTTCACGGGCCAATAACAAAGTAGGTTGGGATTGATGTGCTTGTCAGATCCTTTGCTGGTGGTTGTAGTCCTGGGCAACAGAATACGGCGTAGTGAGATATGTATGTAGGTTAATGATGGGGAATAGGTTCTATATCCCTGTTGGTCTAGGGCTCTTAAAGAGGACCTTTCATGACTTTTAAAAAATGAATCTGCACTATCTACCTGATAGTGCGTCCCCCACTGATGCCAGCAGCGTTGTTTTCTTTGCAAATTGTCCCCCGGTGGCTTCACACGGGCCCCCGTTCTTCTGTCCGGCTTTTATGCTAATTAGAAAGCATCGGAACAGGGAGGAGGAGACTCCCTGTTCCTCAATGGGCGTTGCTTCTGCCCTGCTGTGAGCGCTGTCCAATCAGAGCGGACCGCTCACAGCAGGGCCGTCTGAATACAGATACTCAAGAAGGAGTTCAACCCTGCTGTGAGCGGTCCGCTCTGATTGGACAACGCTCACAGCAGGGCAGAAGCAACGCCCATTGAGGAACAGGGAGTCTCCTCCTCCCTGTTCCGATGCTTTCTAATTAGCATAAAGCCGGACAGAAGAACGGGGGGCCCGTGTGAAGCCACCGGGGGACAATTTGCAAAGAAAACAACGCTGCTGGCATCAGTGGGGGACGCACTTTCAGGTAGATAGTGCAGATTCATTTTTTAAAAGTCATGAAAGGTCCTCTTTAAGTTAAAAGCTATGTACTCCTTCCGGGGCAACTTTTTAATGATTGGATTTTACTCATTTAGGGTTAAAAATAATTTTTTTCAATCGGTCTTTATTAAAAATATTGAGCCATTCTGCCACAAAGGCTTAACTTTTTCTAACTGTGTGAATCTTTCTTTCACTTTGTGCCGTCATCTAATAACCCTTCTCTCTAAATTGCTAAGAGGTCATGAACACTTATTTAAGCCACATTCTTAGGCCTCATGCACACGAATGTATTTGGTTTCCGTGTCCGTTCCATGTGTTTTTTGCGGACAGGATGCAGACCCATTAATTTCAATGGGTCCGCAAAAAATGCGGACAGCACACCGTGTGCTATCCGTATGTCTGTTCTGTAGCCCCGCAAAAAAAATAGAACGTGTCCTATTCTTGTCCGTTTTGCAGACAAGGATAGTCATTGTTACAATGGATCCGCAAAAAAAACTGATGCCATGCGGCCGTCATCGGTGGTGGTGTGTGTGTGTTTTTGTTTTTTTTTTGCGGATCTGCAATTTGCGGACCACAAGACGCATACAGTCGTGTGCATGTAGCCTTATAGGTAAGATAAGAACTGAGCTATAATGAGTGTTTGTTTATCCGCGATGAGAAGCCCATCAGCTCCCTGTATGGTAGAAGAGAAAATTGAGATCCTGCTAATAAAGCATCTCGGCTCTTTACAGAGAAAAGGACTCCATATTTTTAATAAAGACCAATTGAAAAAATTATTTTTTTTTATTTATTTTTTTTTTTTTTACCTCCTAATGAGTAGAGTGCAATAACAAAAAAAAATGCCCCCCAAAAGTGTACATAGCCTTTTAAGGAGAAAATGGTGTTAGATGATGCAGCCTAACCTTTTTGCGTATTACAAAACGTATGGCTCAGAGTTAGAATTTTAGGTTGATGGCCATTATCTTACACTATTGCATAAGAATAGATGCAGGACAATTTATACAGCTGGGGATGTGTCTTACTTTAGTATCATACGATGTGTTTAGATTTCTAATCCATAGTTAAGACGTGAATAAGTAGAAATCTGTTTTCTTTTTTTTTTTTTTTTTTTTTTTTTTTTTTTATGTCAGACCCTAGCGTGCTGTGCTACTGACCTCTTGGCACTGTGTATCTTGAGGCCACCTGGTGAGTTTGGAGTAGACATCGCTCTTGGCAGTTCGCAAAGATTTGGAGTACCATTGTGCTATGGGGGACCACATGCAGCCTTCTTTGCAGTGAAGGAAAACCTGATCCGGATGATGCCTGGCAGAATGGTTGGCGTGACTAGGTATGTGGCATGGAAACAAAAACAAATTTGGTATAGAAGGCCTACAGACAGAGCAGCCATTAACGTGACTGATGCACTGTGCTGTTACACATGCTATATTAATGGTGTAGCACACTGTCAAGTTAATGATCATTTCATTTGTACATGACTGATTAATCATTGAAACCATACGTGAGCCCACCATCACTAGACTCTTTTATGAAACAGGGTTACTACATAGTAGGATACAGTAAAATACAGCCTATAGTCTGTCTCCACAGATGGCAGCATTGTGACAGAACTGATCACTTACCTGTTTAGCGTGGAGGTCCCCAACCTTTAGTACACTGTGAACCACCTTCAACTTTCAGTGATGGTCGGGAGCAAAAGGCAATTCAAAAATGCAGGAGAGAAACATGAAATTGTAAATGTTTGTGTGAATTGTAACGCTAGTATTATACCATCCAATGTGGCAATGTCAATTGCCAGTACATATGGTCATAACTTAGGACTCCTATGGCGAGCAACACTGTAGTTGGTCTCAAGCCACAAGTTGGGGACCACTGGTCTAGTTTAATATAGGTAGCATTTTTCAAACCATGTTTGATGCCAGTTACAAAGAATGGCATGTGTCCTTGTATGCTATATTTCTTATGCATGTGCTTTCATACCACACTGACCATTCCTTTGCTAAAAAGTGATTAAGAATATAAATTGCACCACTATTATACTATCCTAAAGATTGGATGGAGTAATTCTTTGTATCTAGGTAGGAGAGTAGATATGCCTTCTATGAGAATGTGCTGAAGTTTGCTTTATATTTATCTTTGTTTTTAGAGATGCAGCTGGGAAGGAAGTTTACCGCCTTGCTTTACAAACTAGAGAACAGCATATCAGAAGGGATAAAGCCACAAGCAACATATGCACTGCACAGGTAACTTCCCTAGTACCTAGGCTAGATGCTTGGACCTTATGGAACTAAAAGACCTTTTATAAACCACTGCTGCCAGATACGTGTGTGTGTGTGTGTGTGTGTGTGTGTGTGTGTGTATGTATGTGTATATATATTATAAAAAAAATCTTTCTCTATCCTAGCCAAAACATTAATGCATGCTCTCTTCTTAATGCGATCTTCTTTAGGCTCTGCTGGCAAATATGGCTGCAATGTTCTGTGTTTACCATGGTCCAAATGGGCTCAAGCATATTGCACGTAGAGTTCACAATGCCACCCTAATACTTGCAGAAGGTAATATTTGAAGCATTCACTGTTTCTCAATGTATTTCATTATATATAGTGTACATATAATGATCTTGCATGTGTATTTTTCTCACAGCACTGGTATAAACAATCTTGCGGAGAACAATCCACGTGCTTTTTACTGATCTCTAATTTGAACCTAGTCTTGAACGGTGTCCATTGCCGTTTTGGCCACATTGACGACACAACTAATGACAAATGTGAACATTTTGTATTGATAATATATTTGACTTGTGGGTATTTGTCTGGCATTCTTCCCAACTCCTCATGTACATGCATGTGCTGTCTGGCCAAATAATGCATGCGTTTTAATTCGCAAGAGAGGAGGGAAAGCCTTCGGCGGCGGTTTATCTCCTGCCAGAACAAAATGATGGGGCATTGAAATTCTGCTTGCCTGATCCTCCTTTAACCTGACATCTGTCAGGGAAAGTCAGAGGCCCTGCTGAAATTTGTGGGTTCAGCCAGTGATAATCTAGTGGAGCTGAACAGATTGATATATCGTTTTGTGGGGAAAAGCTTTAGGTGAACTTTTTTAATTTCTACTTAAAGGGAATCTGTCAGCTCTGAAACGCCCTCCAAACTAGAGTAAGTAGTGTATAGTGTGACAGAGTCCGGTTATGTCATTTTTATCTTCATACTCACTTTCATTCCGACGCTGTGCTTCCACAAACCTGCAGTAAAATGCACTCAGTGGACTCCGGTGCTCACTCACATAATGGAGAGGACTCAAAGAAGAGTCCTTGTATTTTATAAACTGTTTGTGTTAGCAAAGCGTCTGAATGGAAGTGAGTATGAAGATAAAACTTACATAATCGGATTCAGCATCACTTACACTATACACCTCTTACTCTAGTTCAGGGGGTGTTTTGGTGCCGACAGGTTCCCTTTAATATTGCAGAATAGATGCGGACCCATTCACTTCTGTTAGAGCGGGCAGCCGCGGCTCCGTAATAAATTATAGAACATGTCCTATTCTTGTCTGCAACAGTGGACAATAATAGGCATTTTGAACGGGACGCCCGACCGTGTGTTCCGCAACTTGCCAGGTGGCGTCCGTGGTATTGCGGATCCGCAATACTACGGCCGTGTGAATGGCCCCTAACTCTGGTAGGAAAAAATTAGAATCAGTAGTTTTGGTTAACTGCCCTTTTACCAACATTTCCAATTGTTTAGGTCTAAAGCGAGCAGGACATCAGCTACACAATGAGCTCTTCTTTGATACAGTGAAGATTCATTGTGGCTGTCCAGTGAAAGAGGTTCTAGATCGAGCGGCACAGCGACAAATAAACCTTCGTGTGTACAGTGACGATTCAGTAAGTAGCATTTGTGCTTGGTAGTGGACTCATCCCTGTGTAAAACTGAGGTTTTTTCTGTACATCTGTGGTTTCTTTTCGGGTTGCCACGATACCAGAAATAGGTAGTTAGGGGTGGACTCCAGGGTTTTGTTGCGCATAATTGACACCAGATTTGCCCCCTTCGCGTTTAAGTATTCTTACACTATGAAACAGGTTTTTTTTTTTTTTTTTGTTTTTTTTTATTGAGCTATCCCTAGTTTTTGCTAGACCTTTGGAAAGGTTTTCTGCTATAACTGCAGGCAGAGATGTTGTGTGTATGCTTCTGACCAGGACTTGATGGGTTATTCACCTCTGAATGGAAATCAGAATGGTTCTGTGCATGCAGAGATCTTGAAAGCAGTGTAGCAATTAAATAAATGTATTCTTTCGTCAGCTTGGAGTATCTCTTGATGAAACTGTAAAGGAGAAAGATCTGGATGACCTTTTGTGGGTGTTTGGCTGTGAATCATCAGCAGTAAGTATAGAGAACTATTTTCTGTGGGTTCAACTTGTGCTTCCATTACTCTGTTTTCTCAAAGCAAAATTTCTATAAATGTGTTCTCGTGGTGTGAGTGTACATCGCTCTCTTGATAGATATAATATAGTACAGACCAAAAGTTTGGACACACCTTCTCATTCAAAGAGTTTTCTGTATTTTCATGACTATGAAAATTGTAGATTCACACTGAAGGCATCAAAACTATGAATTAACACATGTGGAATTATATACTTAACAAAAAAGTGTGAAACAACTGAAGATATGTCTTATATTCTAGGTTCTTCAAAGTAGCCACCTTTTGCTTTGATTACTGCTTTGCACACTCTTGGCATTCTCTTGATGAGCTTCAAGAGGTAGTCACCTGAAATGGTTTTCACTTCACAGGTGTGCTCTGTCAGGTTTAATAAGTGGGATTTCTTACCTTCTAAATGGGGTTGGGACCATGAGTTGTGTTGGGCAGAAGTCAGATGGATACACAGCTGATAGTCCTACTGAATAGACTGTTAGAATTCTTATTATGGCAAGAAAAAAGCGGCTAAGTAAAGAAAAACGAGTGTCCATCATTACTTTAAGAAATGAAGGTCATTCAGTCCGAAAAATTGGGAAAACTTTGAAAGTGTCCCCAAGTGCAGTCGCAAAAAACCATCAAGCGCTACGAAGAAACTGGCTCGTATGAGGACCGCCCCAGGAAAGGAAGACCAAGAGTGACCTCTGCTGCGGAGGATAAGTTCATCCGAGTCACCAGCCTCAGAAATCGCAGGTTAACAGCAGCTCAGATTAGAGACCAGGTCAATGCCACAAAGAGGTCTAGCAGCAGACACATCTCTACAACAACTGTTTAGAGGAGACTGTGTGCAGCTGGCCTTCATGGTAAAATAGCTGCTAGGAAACCACTGCTAAGGACAGGCAACAAGCAGAAGAGACTTGTTTGGGCTAAAGAACACAAGGAATGGACATTAGACCAGTGGAAATCTGTTCTTTGGTCTGATGAGTCCAAATTTGAGATCTTTGGTTCCAACCACCGTGTCTTTGTGCGACACAGAAAAGGTGAACGGATGGACTCTACATGCCTGGTTCCCACCGTGAAGCATGGAGGAGGTGTGATGGTGTGGGGGTACTTTGCTGGCGACACTGTTGGGGATGTATTCAAAATTGAAGGCATACTGAATCAGCATGGCTACCACAGCATCTTGCATCGGCATGCTATTCCATCCGGTTTGCGTTTAGTTGGACCATCATTTATTTATCAACCGGACAATGACCCCAAACAAACCTCCAGGCTGTGTAAGGGCTATTTGACCAAGAAGGAGAGTGATGGGGTGCTACGCCAGATGACCTGAACCCAATCGAGATGGTTTGGGGTGAGCTGGACCGCAGAGTGAAGGCAAAAGGGCCAACAAGTGCTAAGCATCTCTGGGACCTCCTTCAAGACTGTTGGAATACCATTTCAGGTGACTACCTCTTGAAAAGCAGTAATCAAAGCAAAAGGTGGCTGCATTGAAGAACCTAGAATATAAGGCATATTTTCAGTTGTTTCACACTTTTTTGTTCAGTATATAATTCCACATGTGTTAATTCATAGTTTTGATGCCTTCAGTGTGAATCTACAATTGTCATAGTCATGAAAATACAGAAAACTCTTTGAATGAGAAGTGTGTCCAAACTTTGTGATAGAGATATATATATATACACTCACCGGCCACTTTATTAGGTACACCTGTCCAACTACTCGTTAACACTTAATTTCTAATCAGCCAATCACATGGCGGCAACTCAGTGCATTTAGGCATGTAGACATGGTCAAGACAATCTCCTGCAGTTCAAACCGAGCATCAGTATGGGGAAGAAAGGTGATTTGAGTGCCTTTGAACGTGGCATGGTTGTTGGTGCCAGAAGGGCTGGTCTGAGTAGTTCAGAAACTGCTGATCTACTGGGATTTTCACGCACAACCATCTCTAGGGTTTACAGAGAATGGTCCGAAAAAGAAAAAACATCCAGTGAGCGGCAGTTCTGTGGGCGGAAATGCCTTGTTGATGCCAGAGGTCAGAGGAGAATGGGCAGACTGGTTCGAGCTGATAGAAAGGCAACAGTGACTCAAATTGCCACCCGTTACAACCAAGGTAGGCAGAAGAGCATCTCTGAACGCACAGTACGTCGAACTTTGAGGCAGATGGGCTACAGCAGCAGAAGACCACACCGGGTGCCACTCCTTTCAGCTAAGAACAGGAAACTGAGGCTACAATTTGCACAAGCTCATCGAAATTGGACAGTAGAAGATTGGAAAAACGTTGCCTGGTCTGATGAGTCTCGATTTCTGCTGCGACATTCGGATGGTAGGGTCAGAATTTGGCGTCAACAACATGAAAGCATGGATCCATCCTGCCTTGTATCAACGGTTCAAGCTGGTGGTGGTGGTGTCATGGTGTGGGGAATATTTTCTTGGCACTCTTTGGGCCCCTTGGTACCAATTGAGCATCGTTGCAACGCCACAGCCTACCTGAGTATTGTTGCTGACCATGTCCATCCCTTTATGACCACAATGTACCCAACATCTGATGGCTACTTTCAGCAGGATAATGCGCCATGTCATAAAGCTGGAATCATCTCAGACTGGTTTCTTGAACATGACAATGAGTTCACTGTACTCAAATGGCCTCCACAGTCACCAGATCTCAATCCAATAGAGCATCTTTGGGATGTGGTGGAACGGGAGATTCGCATCATGGATGTGCAGCCGACAAATCTGCGGCAACTGTGTGATGCCATCATGTCAATATGGACCAAAATCTCTGAGGAATGCTTCCAGCACCTTGTTGAATCTATGCCACGAAGAATTGAGGCAGTTCTGAAGGCAAAAGGGGGTCCAACCCGTTACTAGCATGGTGTACCTAATAAAGTGGCCGGTGAGTGTAATATATATATCTCTATCTATCATACATATACACACACACACACACACACACACACACACACACACACACACACACACGAACCAGACATAAGTGGCAGCCTTGCTGTCATCCAAATCTTAGCTGGTATTATTTTGGGGTATATTTGTGGCAATTTTTGTAACTTCCTCCCCCGTTCTCTATCCAAGGAACTAGTTGCTGAAAGCATGGGAGAGGAGAACAAGGGCATTTTGGCCACTGCCTTTAAAAGGACAAGCAGATTCCTTATGCATCCAGTATTTAATAGGTGAGATCCATTTAAGAAGAAACCTATTTCTAAATTGAAATGTGTGGATTAAGTTCTAAATTTTTTTATTTTTTTTTTCCTTTTAAGCTACCATTCAGAAACAAATATTGTGCGCTACATGAAGCGTTTAGAAAACAAGGATATATCGCTTGTGCACAGTATGATTCCTCTGGGGTCCTGCACAATGAAACTTAACAGTTCTTCTGAGCTTACAGTAAGTTAATTTACTTATTTATATTCTTTCCATAATAAGCTTTATTTTTTTGCTAGTCATATTATAATCGCTAACTAGCACAACTTCGTGTACAATAGAAGTCCTTTATCAACACTGGCATTTTCTTTGCCAGCCCAGATATCCCTTGTGCTGAATGGGGAATACGCTTCATTTATGACAAGGCAAGTGCCCCATCATAAATTAAGCGCGCCCTCCATCTGTCTGCGTGACTGTAATCTTTCATAGTTTTACACTAGAAAGATGGTGTAAAAGATGATAAATCTGCTATGTCTGATGGTTTGTGGAGAGTTAGTTTTTGGAGAGTTTCTGCTTGAATTTCTTTGCAGGGTCAGAATAGCCTCCTAGAGCTAGAACTCGATAGGGTTGAGGTCAGGGAAGGATGGTGGCCACACCATAAGTTTCTCTCCTTTTAAGGCCATAGTAGCCAGTGGTATTTGCAGCATGAGATATGGATATTGCTATGGAATGCACTGTTCTTTTTGTACCATGCAAGAAAATGGTCAGTCAAACTCTATATATTTTGCCGAGGTCCTTTTTACACCTTCAGGGACCATAAAGGGGCCTACCAGTTCTCCCCATGATTCTGGCCCAAAACATGATTCTGTCACCTACTTGCTGACGTCGAAGTTGAGACCTGATGGCCACCCACTTCTCCATCCATCTGGACCATCCATGGTTGCATAGCTCTCATTAGTAAACAAGACTGTTTGAAAAGTAGTCTTCAAGTATGTCTGGGCCCCCTGCAACCGTTTCTGCTTGTGAGCACTGGTTACGGGTGGCCGAATAGTAGGTTTACACACAACTGCAAGCCTTGCAGGACTCCAGAGGCACTAGCCGCTTCAAATATCTGTTCCTGCTTTTTAATGACCTTTTAGCAGCTGCTAAAATGTTGCGGGTGATGCTAGGGAGACTCGGTCCTATCACTGCTTGCTATTGGCTGCTCACCGCCTGGAAGATGGCAGCAGCCATCAGGAGCGACACAAGTGCCAGGGAGCGGGGTAAGTATAACCTATATGAGGGCCCAGGCATTGGGGGTTATTATAGGAGTTGGATAACTCCTTTAAATTGAAGATTTTTGCAATAGTTTTCACTTTTTTCAAAATATGCAGTTTAAAACTTACCGTTGCGCCACAATCTGCGCCTGAAATACGCCTAATATAGGCATATTTCAGAATAAAAATGACCCCATAAGACTTTTTACCAAACCTTTAGAAATTCACTGTATATTGTGTTTCAGCAATGTGTCTGTTAACTATACATTGAATATATTATTGACTTAACTTTACATTTTTTTTGGTTCAAACATACACACAGCAGAAATATTTAGCATATCACAATGTAAATTTTCATCCCGAGAGAAAGTCACATCTGCTGAATCATTTGCAGGCATGAATGAATCTGCAGTTTCCTTGAGGATAACATTATTTCCAGTCTAGTGACAATGTAACCGGTTTTCTCCGAGTCTGATTAGTGTACAGGTTTGTGCATTTTTTTTGAAAACTCAATTTTGTAAACTTCTCTCCCCCCCCCCCCCCCCCAATCTTTGCAGCCAATTACGTGGCCTGAATTTGCCAACCTTCATCCATTTGTGCCTCTAGACCAGGCACAGGGATATCAGCAGCTGTTTAAGGAGCTTGAGAAGGATTTGTGCGACATAACAGGCTATGACAAAATCTCATTTCAGCCAAACAGGTAAAAATCATAAAATGTAACACTTTAAATGTGCGCTAGCTAGTGTATATTTGTATATGGTGGGGGAGGGGGAATTGACAATTTATTACATTGAATCCTGTGTTTTTTTTTTTTTTGTTTGTGATCAGCGGCGCACAGGGTGAATATGCTGGGTTGGCTGCTATCAAGGCTTATTTGAATGCAAAGGGTGAACCGCATCGAACAGTAAGTATGATGCATTGCTTCAGCATTTATTAAAGAGGACCTGTCTCCTCTCCTAAATGTTATAACAATTCCAGAGCATCTATTCTTAGGACTCTGATGTGCCAATCCTGTATTATTCCTGCTAGAAGGTTGAAAATTGCCAGTAGTCTGCAGTAAAAGTATAGCTGGGTGTTACCAGTAGTGGTTGTGTCTGGCTCTGGTGAGACTGGGCAGGTACACGCCCTCAACTGGTAACACCCATGTGTAGATTTACTGCAAGCTAACAATTCATTCATAACGTCTAGTACAAATAATAAAGAAATGGCACAACAGAATTATTACATGGGGGATGCAAGTAGTTATTACAACTTATAAGAGCATTATGCATCGTTTATAATGCGACCATTTTAAGTAAACCCTGCCTTTGGCTATTGCAGGTCTGTCTCATCCCGAAATCTGCTCATGGAACCAATCCAGCAAGTGCTCAGATGGCAGGAATGAAAATCCAGCCAGTAGAAGTAGACAAAGATGGAAGCATTGATCTAGCACATCTGAAAGCTATGGTAAGTGCATGATTTGTGTGTTTCTAGGTTTCTGCAGATGAAGTCTAGGTCTGAAGGCCTTCTGTGACGAGAGTCCTTCTGCCATACTGACCATCATTGTTTCTCCTACTAACCCATTTCTATTTGTTTTGTAACTTGTTTTGTTGAACAAATGCAATAGAAATGCCTACAATTGCTCATACTGAATGTGAGTAGCCAGAATGAAAGATATACAAAAAAATAAAACAATTACATGGTATAGATGGTGTCTGTACATAATCTCTAAACAATAAAGTAGTAGTTGAGGAGTATTTAATGTCCTGTGGTGAATTGTTAAAGAGCACCAGTAGGAAGTATCCTACTGTAGTGTGCATATAAAGCTTCATGTAAAGGCCAAATAGAAGGATGGGCATTCAGGGAAAAGCTTAAGGGGTTCACGTGATCAGCTGTATGAGAAGACGGTGCGCACAGTGTGCACAAGTCGTCTCCCGTTTCTCTTCCTTCTGCTATGGCAAAGCAGCAGCGAACAGAAAGAGAGATGGCACTTAGATGGTGCACGCGCAGTCTCCTCATACAGCTGATCGGCGGGGGTGCTGGGTGTCGGTCCCCCACCAATCTATCCTGAGGATAGGTCCTCAATATTAAAAGCCTGGAGAACCCGTTTTAATATCTCTGAGAACCCAAATCGCCTGAATTGCTATGTATTATCTTCTAACATCCTCTGCACTCATGTGCAATGCATAATGAGGTTGGCCATTTTCTGGATACTGCTGACCAATGTATTTGTGACATGATTTATACAGCACTTACTAATATAGCCTTTGTACGAGGATATCTTATGATATACAGAAAATGGTGCAGAATTTTAATAGTCTTTTGTGCTGTCGACACAGAGGTCCTGTTGTCCATAAAATTGGTTATGACCAGACAATTCACCTCCATGTGATTTCTTTCATTTGACACACTGCACCTACACTAAACTCCAACAGAACAAGTGGAGATGGCAGCGTATTTGAATGGAGGAGTCATCACATGGAGGTGATCTGCCTGGTCACGTAACCTCCATCAGCCATTTTATGGACAAGACCACTGTGTGGATAGCACAATAGACTTTGCAGACAACGGGGCATACCTTATAACATATAGAAAATGGTGCAGAATTTCAACAGAGGCTATATTAGTAAGTGCATATAACCATTGTGACAACTTAGGGTCACTTAGCTCTCCAGGATCGCTGTCTTCTCACCTTGAAGTGGCATCTTGAGGTGTGCCAACCGTCTAACACTGAAGATCTGGAGCAATCTAGCCACGACCAGCTTTATTTGTCATTTTAACAGCAGTACAAGCAAATCATAAACACAAATCCCAGGCCGTCTGGCCCCTGACTACACAGTATTTGTCCCTCTCTATCGGGATCTGGATCTACCACCCAGCTCCCCAAAGCACAACACGGTGCTTTCCCCACACAGGGTTAGAGGGCCCTGGCTCCCATGGGCCATGGCGCTGCCTGCTCCTTCCCCAGAGGGGGAGCCCTAATTGAAGAGGCCAGCCCACCTTTACCTGAGCTCCTCAGCTGGCTTCTAATTACCTCATTACCAGCCTTTCTCTGGGTGAGATTGGCCCCCTGGCAGCTCCACTGCCACACCATCTTAAAACACATTGGTCAACAGTAACCATAAAGTGACCAACTCTTTTAAAGAGACTGTCACCTGAAACGCAGTGCAATCTGCAGGCAGTATGTTATAGAGCAGGAGGAGCTGAGCAGATGTATAGTTTTGCAGGAAAAGATTTAGTAAAACTTCCTCTACATCTGCCATGTAATTCTCTCCTGTCTTCTGCTCTGTTCAGCTTGCTGTCGGTTATTAACTTGTGCAATCTGTGTTAATGCAGGCCCCAACAATCTAGGACCGGTTTCTGACTGCAAAAACAGGACAGTAGGCATATGTATTAACCATGTGGATTAGCTACAGTATTAGAATGTATTGGCTCTGATGAGCTGAAGTTATTACTTCATTAATTTCTACTGTAAAAAAACAAACATTTTTTTTCGGTTTCAAGTGGTACGTTGGAACCGAACCAGAGTTAGAGAAATGGTTTTATACAGTACAAATTTAAGTTATTACCCTAAGTCTCGCAAGACTTTGCAAAGTAATAACTTCGGCTCATCGGAGCCAGTATATTCTAATACTGTATGGAGCGCTCCCTCCTTACAGTACTCAAACAAAGTATTATGTGAATCGACTTCAGATGTTTCATCCGAAGTCGATACTCTCATCCCTTGTAATGTATTTTGGGATTTTTTTTTTTTCTTTTCATTTATATTTTCCTGGTGAACCCCTTCCAACAAAAGTTTCCAAGCTAAAACAATCAGAATCATTGGGGGAGATATATCAAGACTGATGGATCCATCTGCCAGTCTTTGTCCCTGTGCAGGCGTGAGATCCACCTGATTTGTTAAGAGGCAGAGACCTCATAACAAATCAGGCACATCTCTGCCCTGCTGTGCTACAGGCTGGCGTAGACTTCAGCTATAACTTCTGGCGAAAGTTGTAGCAAATACGGCGGTGGCACAAGGCCACGCCCCCTTTTCTCAGCACTTCTGAAAAGTGCCGAAGCTCAAAGTCGGGAATTATGGGGCACACATGCTGTGCACCGTAACGTGTGACTATTTTTACTCTACAGTTGTGGCGTACAGACCTTGATAAATGTCCCTCATTGTGTTAGTAGAGCTACTTGGTTAGCACCAGATGTTTTGGTCTTTTGTGGCCTGTTATCAACGGTGTTAGTGAAGATTACACATGTAGAATCTGGATACTTCAGTATCACATAATCTAAGAAGGATTTCTGATTATATATATATATATATATATATATATATATATATATATATATATATATATATACACACATCCTAATAACCTCTATTCTCATTTTGAGATGGCATGTCCTTTACATTATATATAACTTGATATCATGGATATTTCTACCATTTGTGAACCTATTTAATTCGCTGTCGTAGAACACTTCTCATTGGTGTACAGTCATGGCCAAAAGTTTTGCGAATGATACAAATATTAATTTTTACAAAGTCTACTGCTTCAGTTTTTATCATGGCAATTTGCATATACTCCAGAATGTTATAAAGAGTGATCAGCTTAACAGCAATTACTTGCAAAGTCAATATTTGCCTAGAAAATGAACTTTATCCCCCAAAACACATTTCAACATCATTGCAGCCCTGCCTTAAAAGGATCAGCTAACATCGTTTCAGTGATTGCTCCATTAACACAGGTGTGGGTGTTGATGAGGACAGGGCTGGAGATCAATCTGTCATGATTAAGTAAGAATGACACCACTGGACACTTTAAAAGGAGGCTGGTGCTTGGCATCATTGTTTCTCTTCTGTTAACCATGGTTATCTCTAAAGAAACACGTGCAGTCATCATTGCACTGCACAAAAATGTCCTAACGGGGAAGAGTATCGCAGCTAGAAAGATTGCACCTCAGTCAACAATCTATCGCATCATCAAGAACTTCAAGGAGAGAGGTTCCATTGTTGCCAAAAAGGCTCCAGGGCACCCAAGAAAGACCAGCAAGCGCCAGGACCGTCTCTTAAAAGTGTTTCAGCTGCGGGATCGGGCTACCAGCAGTGCAGAGCTTGCTCAGGAATGGCAGCAGGCAGGTGTGAGTGCATCTGCACGCACTGTAAGGCGGAGACTCTTGGAGCAAGGCCTGGTCTCAAGGAGGGCAGCAAAGAAGCCACTTCTCTCCAGAAAAAACATCAGGGACAGACTGATATTTTGCAAAAGGTACAGGGAGTGGACTGCTGAGGACTGGGGGTAAAGTCCTTTTCTCTGATGAATCCCCTTTTCGATTGTTTGGGACATCTGGAAAACAGCTTATTCGGAGAAGACGAGGTGAGCGCTACCACCAGTCTTGTCTCATGCCAACTGTAAAGCATCCTGAAACCATTCATGTGTGGGGTTGCTTCTAAGCCAAGGGAATCGGCTCTCTCACAGTCTTGCCTAAAAACACAGCCATGAATAAAGAATGGTACCAGAATGTCCTCCGAGAGCAACTTTTCCCAACCGTCCAAGAGCAGTTTGGCGATCAACAATGCCTTTTCCAGCATGATGGAGCACCTTGCCATAAAGCAAAGGTGATAACTAAATGGCTCTGGGAACAAAACATAGAGATTTTGGGTCCATGGCCTGGAAACTCCCCAGATCTTAATCCCATTGAGAACTTGTGGTCAATCATCAAGAGACGGGTGGACAAACAAAAACCTACAAATTCTGACAAAATGCAAGCATTGATTGTGCAAGAATGGACTGCTATCAGTCAGGATTTGGTCCAGAAGTTGATTGAGAGCATGCCAGGGAGAATTGCAGAGGTCCTGAAGAAGGGTCAACACTGCAAATATTGACTTGCTGCATTAACTCATTCTAACTGTCAATATAAGCTTTTGTTACTCATAATATGATTGCAATTATATTTCTGTATGTGATAAAAACATCTGACAAACACGCATAAAAACCAGAGGGCAGCAGATCATGTGAAAATATAATATGTGTCATTCTCAAAACTTTTGGCCATGACTGTACATACGTCTTTTATGTAGTAAATATTGTGCCATTGCTATTAAGGGGTTCTGCATTATCCAGTAATTCTGGCCTTTCCATATAATATGTAAATCGCATTCATAGTTGAATATGTGAGTTGATTTATCCTCTACGACATGGTATGAAGTATATTCACATGTATTTTATTTTTCCTTGTGTAGGTAGACAAACATAAGGACTGTTTGGCTGCCATAATGATCACCTATCCTTCTACCAATGGAGTTTTTGAGGAAGACATAAGTGATGTATGTGACTTGGTACACAAACACGGTGGTCAGGTATATTTGGATGGAGCAAATATGAATGCTCAGGTGAGAATTTAGAATGTGGAAATGTAGTGATTGCCGAAATTTGACCTCGGAGGACTTTCAAACTTTGCTACTTTTACACGTCAAATCGCAGTTGGACAAAAAAAAATTGCAGATGTCTATTCTTAAATAATGAGCCTTTGGTAGAGAAGCAAGTTGTCCAGGATTAGACACATATGGCTCATCTCTTGAAGTGAATGGGACGGATCTGCAAAAAATGTTTATCTTAGAAGGGTTCCCATCGAGCATGCACTATATTGTTGCATTCATTTTCTGTAGAACTGCTGAAAATAAGATGACTGTACTTTGCTACATCCGATAGCCCCATACAACATGAATGGAGCAGCACATCACATGCTTAGCCGACCGCTCCATCAAGACTGGTAGAAGGACACTGTCTGTCTATGTCAAGGTTAATAGCACCCACCTTATTGAAACTTTTTATCTGTTTCTGGTGGCGTCTAACTTCATAATGGGCTTAGGTTATTGGTTAATGAATAAGATACAATGCAACATGCACCTGGCCAACCATTAGGTCAACAAGCCTAGATATAGTCACATATTCGGGATATGTCTTGATGTACAGAAATTATAACTTCATTTAATATTTACTGGCATGGAAAGTTAATGCCTTTTATGAAAAACTCATTACACTTCTTTCTTTTCTGTTCTCTGTATTTTCTAAACACTGACAAAGACAATGTTTTTATTAAGCTAAACAAATTTTAAATAAAATTGAATCAATTGTGCAAGTCGCTCTCCAGTGCAGTGAATTAAGTGTCCACAAAGGGGGTGGCCAGGAGGTTGTAATGAGACATGCTTCAAAGGTTAATGTATTTCTCCCCTAAGTGAAAGGATAATAAAACCATAATATTGCTGAGCCACATATGGCATCAACTTTGTATTGCAAAGGGTATATCTTAAGTTTCCTCTTACACTTAGGTTGGACTGTGCCGACCTGGAGACTATGGTTCTGATGTGTCACACTTAAACCTTCACAAGACGTTCTGTATACCTCATGGTGGAGGGGGTCCTGGAATGGGACCTATAGGAGTGTGAGTATATGCACAATTAGAGATATAGATAGAGATATATCTTCTTCCTTTTTTTTTTTTTTTTTTTTTAATTTGGACTTGCTTTTGGCACAATAGACGTCTTGAGGCAGGTATTATGCTAGGTATGCCTTAAATAGTTTACATGCTATATTTGTCTTCATTGTGTCTTTTATTTTTATTTACTTTTTGTCTAAAAATACAGCTACAAAAGTCTGCTTAAACTTGCACGCTGTGAAAGTTGCCTACGCTAGTGATGAGCGAACTTTGTTTTGAAGTTTGAGTTCGGGTTTTCTGGCAGTTCAGTTATGGATTCCATTACCACGGGCCATAACGGAATTTTGTGACTGAATGCCTTTTGAGGCATTGCATTCCAGTTTGCATTTTGTCATCCGTCTATGGGCCGAGTTCTCTCCTGCATAACGGAAACCAGACAGATCCGTTATGGCCCGTGGTAACAGACTCCATAACGGAATTGCCAGAAAACCTGAATGTCGAACTGTAACGTCAAAACATGAAGTTCTTTCATCACCAGCCTACACCTATGTTTATGCTTCCAGAAAACTCTGATCTTACTAGTTCTTGCTAGTTTTCCCTAAAAATTAACAATGAAATTGTAGCAAGGCATGCACTTGAATAATTTTTATAATTCCTTTTTCAGAAAAAAGCATCTTGCACCATATTTGCCCAGTCATCCAGTAATACCCTTGCAGCAGGGCAATGATGCTCGACCATTGGGCACAATAAGTGCTGCCCCATGGGGTTCAAGTGCAATTTTGCCCATTTCATGGGCCTATATCAAGGTTGGTGTACTTAAGAGATTTAAAGAAGTTGTGTTCTCTATTTATAGCTTACTAGTTTGACAAGTCTATGAAAAATGATTACATTAATAGAAAGTATTCCATTTCTTACAGATGATGGGTGCAAAAGGACTTAAGCATGCAACAGAAATTGCTATATTAAATGCCAATTACATGTCAAAAAGGCTGGAAAAACACTACAAAATCTTATTCCGAGGATCTAGAGGCAAGTCTGGAATGTATTTTTGTTGCTTCATATATAACTAAATATAATGAATCAGTCTGCACATTGTGGACAGACTTGTATTTCCCATAGTTTCAATGCTTGCATTATAAGTGTAATCAAGCTTTGTTTTTACACACGCGGATATACTGTAACTTACAAAATAGACTTGATATAAAGTGATGAACATGCTTGTATTACGTAATGTGTTCTTCATGCTGGCTTTCTAATCTGCTATCTAATTTTTAATTTTAAATTTAATTTTTTATTTTTTTTTTTTCTTATAACTAGTTGCTAACTTTTGAGGCTTTCTCAAAATTCTGATACTTGGCTTATTAGGCTTTAAATATGTCTTTCAGGACGCGTGGCTCACGAATTCATTCTTGATGTAAGACCATTCAAGAAATCTGCTAACATAGAAGCTGTAGATATCGCTAAAAGACTGCAAGACTATGGTAAATGTGGGAATTGTATTCTTCACTAAAAGGGTTTTATCCTCCAAACCGCTTTAGACATCAGACTCCTTTTCTTATTGACATTCTAAAATGCAGTAGGAAATACGTCTATACCAGTGACTTAAATTTTCAACCTAGTTCACACAGATTTAATCTTGAAAAGCAGCTTTGGAATTATCTTCTGATCCTGAAGGACTTTTTTTTTTTTTTTTTTTTTTTTTTTTTTTTATGCACTATACAACTATATTTGAAATGTTATGAGTAGGGATGTGCGAATCAACTTCGCATGAAACATCCGAAGTCGATTTGCATAAAACTTTGTTCTAATGCTGTAGGGAGAGGGAGCTCTGTACAGTATTAGAATGTATTGGCTCCAATGAGCCAAAGTTATTACTTTGCGAAGTCTCGTGAGACCACTTGTCTTGCAAGGTACCACTTGGAACCGAACCTGAGTTCGGTAAATGTTTTTTTACAGTAAAAATGAATTTATGAAGTTATTACGCGAAGTCTCTCAAGACTTTGCAAAGTAATAACTTTGGCTCATCGGAGCCAATACATTATAATACTGAACGGAGCTCCCGCTCCATACAGTATTAGGACTAAGTTTTATGCAAATAGACTCTGGATGTTTCATCTGAAGTCGATTCGCTCATCCCTAGTTGTTAGCTACTGAGCTTAAATTGTTAACGTTTCGCACAATTTTACATAAATAATACAGGTGATTACAGCAAACTTTGTAATATATCTTATCAGAGTAAAATAACTTTCTCCAGTGATCAGCTTCACTTTCCTATACTAAATTATTTATTTTTCTAAACTCTCTGCTGAATCTGTCTTGAGATAAAGATGGGCTGTCAGCTCACTGAATGATCAAATTACAGTGGCCCCTTATAAACCTATGGGATGGGCAGGGTTGCCAACTGTCCAGGAATTTCTGGACAACCTGTAATAATAAGACTTGGGTAGTGCATTATTTGAGGCTAGTGGTGAAGGTTATTGTAACTAATTATAATTTTATAGCTTATAATTAAAGGGTTTCTGTCACCACAATTTTCAATATTAAACAGGCTGACATTATCCATGTGAAAATGTCACCTGAATTGAACTCTATTTTTAACATAGTGCCACGATTTTTGTGTAATTTTGTACTTTGATTATCTGCTAATTAGTCTCTAGGAGCGGTGGATGTTGCATCTGCTGCCTTGTAATTCTCGTGCCTGTGCCATCCTGTTCAGTATTCAGTGCAGGCGCAATGAATGATGGGCGCTCACCGGCTTCCTCACTGCGCCTGTGCCGAATACGTCAGTGCTCTGGGTTCAGCACCAGGCTCCATTGCTGTTATGTCCTGTCAACACTTGCGTCAGTGGCCTCAGCTGTGATGCATGAGGAGTGGCATGTGGCTGTTCCTTCACAGGTCATCATTGAGGCCAATGATTGACCCTCTGCTGAGGGGTGGGTGTGTGTGTGTGTGTTTTGATGGAATATCACACCTTTTGTACATTGGAACACTTTGAACAGATGAGTTCCCAGCCACCTGTTAATTAGTTTGCACTCGGACCACTGCTTTAATTTTGTTTCGTTATTTTTCCTGGTAATCGGCACAAATGTCTTTACTTCAGGTTTCCATGCTCCAACCATGTCATGGCCTGTGGCTGGCACTCTTATGATTGAGCCAACAGAGTCTGAAGACAAAGCTGAGTTGGACCGCTTCTGTGATGCCATGATCAATATACGTCAGGAAATAGCTGATATTGAAGAAGGTAGAATGGATTCCAAAATTAATCCTCTAAAGGTAAATAAAAAAACCTGTTTAGTGCAAATATGGAGCAATCTGGATAACTGCTGATGTATACAGAAAGTCTACACATTTGTGCTGTTAGGACAGGGATCTCAAACTCGTGGCCCTCCAGATGTTGCAAAACTACAACTCCCAGCATGCCTCAATAGCTGTAGGCTCTCCTGGCATGATGGAAGTTGTAGTTTTACAACAGCTGTAGGGCCACGAGTTTGAGATCTCTGTGTTAGGACATTGTAGTCCAGATGAGCTGTAGAATATCCAACTTAGACCCTTCTGCCATTGACTATCTGCAGTACTGCACCCCAGAGTACTGCAATTTCTTTTTATGTAACTTCACACGTATATTATTGCCTATAAATTTTACCTATAAATTACCTGTAAACTTTACCTGTAGTCAGCCAGGTGACAGCGCAATTACTGCATTTAACCGCTTATATTTTTCTTTAGATTTATTCAAAATATATTTTACTTATATTTTTCAGATGTCTCCCCACACACTAACTTCCATTGCGGCGTCTAACTGGGACCGCCCATACTCACGGGAGGTGGCTGCATTCCCCTTGGTAAGGACTGTTTTCTTACTTTTCTTAACCCTTTTTTTTTTTTTTTTTTTTTTTTTTTTTTTTTTTTGTCCCTTAACCTTTTACCACCCAATGAGTTATTTTTACTAGAATGCAACACAGCATGTTTAGATGATGGGACTATACTATCATGAAATGTATATTAGGGAAAATTTGAATGAAGTAAAAAAATAATGCAGCCTGAAACTTGGTGCACTTGTATGTTAGTTTTTAAATTAATGTAATGACTATGTCAAATGTATCTGTAGTCTTTAAAGTTGAAACTGGTTTACAACTTGCCGGTCTTCATGCTGTGGGGGATAGGAACTGAGCTGCTGTATGCCGGCATGGCCACTATACAATAAAACTTCTTTCACGGTTTTCTCCCAATGTGTCTACAATAATGTGTTTTTGGTTTTTTTTTTTCCCCTATGCACTTAGTGTGCAAAATAGTTAAAATGTAGTACATGTACATCAATGGTAATTTTATGTCTTCACCTCCTTCCAGCCATTTGTCAAACCAGAGAGTAAATTCTGGCCTACAATTGCTCGTATTGATGACATTTATGGCGACCAACATTTGATGTGCACTTGTCCTCCCATGGAGACGTATGAATCGCCTTTCAGTGAACAGAAAAGAGCCTCTTCATAGTGTAGTCACTCTGTGTGACCGCCAATACCAGACTGTCATTCAGCCCCGCCCCAATGGCAGCTGTTTCTCTCACCTTTCAGAGGGAGAATGTGGTTTGTAAATATTTTAATACTGATGTCTTCATCCTGTTGAATGATTATCAACCCTGTGGAAAAAAAATATCATTGTTTAAATAATGTGCAGTTACGTCTATTTTTTTTGGACTTGTCAACCGGAGCAGTGTTCTGTTCTTATATTTCCAAATCTTTCTCCATTCAAATTTGTAGCACAATCTGTTATTCAGTAAAGGAATTCGGCAGTTTTTTTTGTGCACTGCCACTAGAAATTCAATAATTGTGCATTATTTAATCAAGGATTTCACTGTAAACTTTTATTAATAACTTGTAAGGATGGCAACATGTTGACCTCCCTTTCCCGTTCCCCTTTGGGAACAGGAAGTAAATTGGTGTATTCACATTCAGTCTACTTCTGACACGTTGCCGTGGTCCACTTGCCATCCTGTAGCTGTAGACCTGTTCTTCAGATACTTTTATGTGTACATCTTTTAAATGGTTAATGAGTCCCTGCCACCAGTTTGAATATTCATGACTGACTGCTTGCCTGAACGAGCGTCGCTCTGCTGAGGCAATTAGCTAGTTTTAAATATTCAAAATTGTGACTGGTCCTCTTTATGGCAATTATAAATATCACTTTTTTTTTTTTAAAGAACTTCTGGGGCATAGTTTTACAAATATAGTATAAAGCCCATTTTGTTTTGTGGAATTTATACATTAGACCATTGTAAGAAGCACACTAATTATAGTCTTTGTTGAAATTTTCATATTTGAGAAGATATGCCCCTTGTTAGCCAAGTCTTTTATGTTGTCCATAATGCTCATCACCTCAGGAGTTTAGTGCAGTATGTTCGAATGATAGATGAGTGATATATCTGGTCACATGACCCATTTTCAGCCTTCTTATCAATAGTACCTTTTATATGGATATCAAAGAACAGTTGTCCAACAAGGAGGCGTGGCTTATGAAACATAGAAAGCGGCCCAGAACTTCAACAAAGACTATATTATATAGTCCTCTTACATACACAATGGCCACAAGTAGCCAGAAAGTGGCCAACCCCTTTAGGCATTTAATCCCAACCTTTGCCGCACTGTTTCTCAGTAGGACTGTTTTCAGAGGACACCTCATATATCTGGTTCTTGGACTATGTATGTGATACAAGGGGGTATAGGATAGATAAACTGTAGTCACAACCCGGATATTTGAATTTATTTCCCAGTATTAAAGGGTTTGTACAGGATTAGAAAATGGCTGCTTTCTTATACAAACTGCGCCATACCATTGGTACTGTTGGGTATTGAAGATAAGTTTATGCTACTTTCACACTTGCATTGTTAATTCCGGTATTGAGATCTGGCAGAGGAATTAAACAGATCCATTTTGATTTTGCACATCAGGATGCATCTTTTACGTTAGGATGCAGTTGTGTGAAATGAAAACTGGGGGAAAAAAACAAATCTGTCACTAAATACTTTGAAAGTCAGTGGGTGACAGATCTGTCTTTTTGTTTTTTTTTTTAGGCTTCTACAGATCTTTTTATTCAGAATACTTGAGGACTAAACAGAAACGTTATTTTCCAGTATTGAGATCCTCTGCTGGATCTCAATACTGGAAAACGACGCAAGTATGAAAGTAGCCTTAGGCAAGTTTTTTCTAATCCCGTATAACTCTTTAAAACGTGTCTTCTGTATGAGACAAGGCGACAATACAGATCAACAGGAAAAAACTTTTAATAACTCAAGGATTACCTGAATTTGAACATAGATGAGATGCAGACAGAGTACAGCAGCATTCAACAATGGATCAGACTATGGATAAACTAGGTAACTTTCCTATAAACCCTTTTTTAATATGGAGATATCAAACCGAATATTTATTTCCAGTAGTTTATATTTTAATAAGTGACAGAATCAATGTTCTATATTAGATGCTATGATAAATGTTTACATTTTTGTACTTGAGTTAATGTTTATAATTTTAGCTTTCTCTCTTCTTGCATTTTTTTAAAGCTTTTTGCATACGTTTTTACTGTTCTAGTGTTCCAATAAAATGAATTTTGTTCCAAAAAAACTGTTTTCCCCAGCTCCTTACTTCATGAACTGTATTAAAAATAAAAATAAACTGTACACAACTGAAAAATGCAGATTTAAGTGCTTTACCCTAACCTATGACAGAGAACATGGCTGGGGTTGCATGGCAGCTTTGTGCATAGAGCAGCAAGCAAAAGTGAAGGGGATTTTGTGGCAACCAGTGATCTAAAATCAAAATCTAGTTGTGATGCAGACAGCATTACACTGCAGTCATTGGGCATGCAACTCCAGTCATCAAATTTGCTCTGGTGCAACACTAGCTCATATAAAAGATGCTGGTATTGAATGTCTAGCCTTGAGTGTTGTCATCTATTTTTACTGAACCGAGTGATTGGAAAGATGGGGTCCAATGTGTGAAAATGGATTAACTTATGATTCAAAGGCTTTTTTTTTTTTTTTTTTTTTTTTATCGGATCATTTTTATCAGTTTAGTACATTGTATCCAAAAAGGAAAAACATACAACAAAAACAGGGCTTTCCCTGTGAGGGACTTGTTTCTGAACACCCCAATACCCACTTTTCAGGGACTTCATACCCTTGCATAGATGGGAGACAGTGTCTTAACTACTTTTTAACAAAAAGCACATCTCCCTCCTTCCCTGTATCTAAGAAATTCCTCCCTCAGGACAGTGTTGCCTGGGCATACCTGTCAGATGTAGAAAAATACGAAGAAGGCAATCCCGAGGAACACAACCTTGGTCTCCAAATCAGCTCAAATTTGCATGTATTTCCTCTCTTCAGATATACCCCCCTCTCCAACCGTAGAATAACATTCAATCTGTTAATGTATTCAGTAATTGTCAATCCAATGCCTAGCTATCAATTTCATAGCCTTAGGTCTGCTGGGCATTCTAAGTGATGTCTGTGGCTAAGTCCTAGTGGATGCAGGGATCTGAATGCCAAACACCTGTAAGTGTTAAAACTGCTTCCCAGAAGTTTTTAATCTCCCTACATTCCCATATCATATGCAGTAAATGAGCATCAGCAAGACCACATCTGGGCACTAATCTGATCGGACCCCTATTTTGCAAAGCAGAACAAGGGTACAATATACCCTCTGGACCAGGAACAACGGAGAGTGTATGCATTTCTGAAAGCGCCAATTGGGGTGTCAATTCAAGCGCGCTGGACTGTTCCTCATCTGTTATGGGCCTGACATCAGCCTCCCATTTGTTTGCTGGTTAAGGGGAAACGTTCATGGGAAGAACTCAACAGATGGGAATACACGAGAAATAAAGCCCTTGTTCTCGGAAGAACCAGACACGGAATCTATAAGCTCTTCAGGCTGTATACTAGATACTTTAATTTGTTCAGGCACTACATGTCTGAGCTGTAAATACTTTCCCGATGAGGCTCTCTAAACTCCTCTCTTAAAGGGAGTCTTACCTGTTTTTCACCTATTTAACTAACAGCACTACCACACAGAAGATTGCATACACATCCCAGACAGACCTGTGTGCACTCTGTGTCTGTATTACATGTCCAGGAAAAGCACTTTTATTTTGCTTGAAAACAGCTCCCAAGTGCCCAGCTGAAAGTGAAACTAAAAACTGCTTTCTCTCCCGACTCGATTTCTAACGGCTATATCTTCTGATATAGTTGATGTAATGCTGTGATTTTCGTATCATTTTAAAGCTTGGAATGTCAGCGTTCAAAGAAGGGCAGGACCATTTTTCTATCTGCTACCAATCCCAAGATATGAACAGCTAAATCAGCCCTCCCCTCTTCAATCTGATTTGATTTGGGCACTTGCAGCAGCTGAGCTGGGCACTTGGGAGCTGTTTTCCTGCAGAATAAAAGTGCTTTTCCTGGACATGTAATACAGACACACAGTGCACACAGGTATGTCTGGGATGTGTATACAATCTTCTGTGGGGCAGTGCTCTTAGTTATATTGGTGAAAAACAGGTGAAAGACTCACTTTAATGTGATCCCCTTCCATAATATGACCAACTAAACGTTTCCCTGCCCGCCTCCATACAGGGAGTTCCCCTAGTTTGGCAACTTTGGGGAGGTTAGTATTACACTATAAAGAGGAGTAAATTTATTGCACCCATTCTTCTCAGAACTTAATCTTTATACCAGATCTTGACTATAAGGTTCAGAGTAGGAGTCAATTTAGGAGCCCAAACCTGGGCCCAAGTTCCAAAAGATGGAAGGCTCTGTCACCAGGTTTTAACCTATGTATTTTAATACATAGGTTAAAACCCCTTAAATTGCACTTTTTTAACATACCTGTATTGCAGAGTATAGCACAGCGGTTGTGCTGAAAAAAGAACTTTAAACATTATGCTAATGAGCCTTTGGAGCACCGCTTCTTCACTGCCCCCCACCTCCCACCCCCCCTAGACTGTTTGGCCTAGCGCTGAAATCCCGTGCCTGCACAGTGCGATCGCGCCGGCGTGTGAGCAATAGCGCTTGCAGTGCCGAACACTGCAAGTGCTTCCATCCTTGTGCGCACACGCCGTCACTGAACCCGGAAGTGACGGCGCTGTGCGCACAAGGATGGAAGCGCTTGCAGTGTTCGGCACTGCAAACGCTATTGCGCACATGCCGGCGCGATCGCACTGCGCAGGCACGGGATTTCAGCGCTAGGCCAAACAGTCTAGCGCTGTCAATCTTGTTGTAGAAGGGGCGTTACCAAAGACAAGGAGGAGAGCCTCGGGCCCGGGGGCGGCGGTGAAGAAGCGGTGCTCAGGAGGAAAGAGCCCGCCCCCCGGTGCTCCGAAGGCTCATTAGCATAATGTTTAAAGTTCTTTTTTTCAGCACAACCGCTGCGCTATACTCTGCAATACAGGTATGTTAAAAAGTGCAATTTAAGGGGTTTTTAACCTATGTATTAAAATACATAGGTTAAAACCTGGTGACAGAGCCTCTTTAAGCTGTTGAAACTGGGCTGCAAGAAACTAATGTTGGGGATAGTGAAACATTTTCCCTTATTCCTCTGCAAGGTCTCCAGCCGGGTTCGGGCATATTGCCCTTTTCAAATCGAGCCTCTTAAAAACCTGCTGTATTTTCGTACACAGTAATCTTAAATTACTAGAAGGAAAAAAACGCTCCATGCTCAGGGCATGCATGGCATGTTTTGCCCCAAAATACAGCAACACAACGACATGTAGCATGTTTCACAACGTCCTTTTGACATATAGCTAACATCTGGCCATGGTGTTACGTTGCTGCATGAAAACACTGCATTTTTGATAAGAAAAAAAAACTAGCTCACATTTACTAATATGATTGTACACCCAAACTCTAGGCACATTTTGTTTACATGGCATGATAAGACTTTTAGCTAACATCTGGAGCTGGAGTTTGTGACAAATGCACCGAAAATCGCAGGTGCAAAAGAAAACGCTAAATATGAAAATGTGCTGAAGATGCCACAAAATACCATTGTATGAATCCAACCTTAGGATGGTTTCACAAACACTGCAGTTTTTGTAACAATGGTTCAGTTTATTCATTTTTGCACCAAAGCCAGGAGTACATCCAGATGAATGGTGGAAAGTACATATTTTTCCTTTATATCTCCCCTATATTTTTTTTTCATTTCAAACCACCCTACCAATATTTCACCTATATGAACGTTTGAGCGCACAACGCCTTAGCACTAGTTAAAGAATACCTTTTGGTATATGTAAATGAGGCCTACACCCAGTACCTTCCCCATGCACTCCTAATTCTGTGCATCATTGTATGTCCTGTGCAGAACCCTGCATCACTGTGGGACCACCAGAAGTGGTAATTATCTCAGCAGTTTGACATTGAAGTCAAGGGCATGGAGCATGAGCAGTACATACAGTGAGACTGATGCCCACAGTATATACTGTGGTGTGCGGGATGTTGACACAGCGGAGATATGACGTCACAGGCAGAAGGGGAGGGCGTCGGTGACATTGCATGGGGTTAGGAGTGCACATGGGGAGGTACTGGGAGTAGGGGAAGATTTGGGCTCTGTGCACTTCATACAAACTTTTTTTTTTTTTTTTGCAAGCAGAAATGCACACAGATACCAAAGGTATGCTTTAAACTATGTGCATAACGGCATCTTAGCATTAGTTATATAGGTAAAATATTGCTGACACATTCCCAATTGTCTGTCACGTGCTCAGTTTGAATCTGCTCTCATCTTTGAAAAAAAAAATGGGTACCAACGGTGGACCTGCTGATTCTGGTGTTATCTGGCAAATGCCAATCAAGCTGCATGGTACTAAGCTAGTCAGCACTGGACCCAATACAGAACATGAGCCTTCATGCCACATTCCTAGGGGCAGATTTATCATAGCCTGGCAGCAGTGGCGTAACTACTGGGGAAGTGGCTGCTTTGGGACCTCCACATACAGTCAAAAATGGGGGGCCTGTGCCCATCCACTTTAATTCATTAAAAGAGGGCCTGCCACTCACTCAGCCTTCCATCTGCCCACCCATATACAGTCTACACTGCATAGCGCACCACTGGCCCACAGACAAATACAAGCTTGCATCATGCTATGCGTATCATTCACTACCTGCAGGCAGCACTGGCAGCCCACCTCCTATATCAGGGCTGGCCAACCTGCGGCTCTCCAGCTGTTGAAAAACTACAACTCCCAGCATGCCCAGACTGCTTACAGCTATCAGCCTACAGCAGGGCATGGTGGGAATTGTAGTTTTACAACAGCTGGAGAGCCGCAGATTGGCCAGCCCTGTCCTATATTGTAGCATGCACACTATAGTACAGGAGGCAGGCAGAGGTTGGGATGGCCACCTGGCAGCTGCATGCTGAATGCCACAGATTGCAGCTGCCAGTCAGCTATCACAACCTCTTTCCACTATTCCTTTCCACTATGTCAGCCTTCTATGCTATAGTATGCAGTATATGGCAGCCTCTCTGCCCCACATTGTACTAATGCTTACTTTGGCACACTTAGGTATGCACACAAGTGATGCGAGGATGGTCCTATGCTGGCATCTGGTGTGTGTATGTATGTAAGTGTGCTAAAGTAAGCCCTAGTACATGGAACAACTGCGCAGGGATGGGAGGCTGCCATTTACTGCATGCTATAGTACAGAAGGCTGGCGGGAAGGAATCGGCAGAGGTTGGGTTGAAAATTCCTTTTCATGAGCACCAAAGCTGGTGAAATCAATTCAGTCATGTACTATTTCTAACTGGACAGATTGACATCCCTAAAGTTTAAATGACTTGGGGTTATACTATGATGCTTAGTCGCTATATTTTCACTCAATTTCAAAAATTGTGTAACAAATTTCTAAATCGCTTCATTCGAAAAAAAATATGCCTACAACCACCTGTGGGGGAAAAAAAAAAGCTGTAAAGTCATGGCCACTAGATGTCACACTTGCCTGTTGTCAGGCAAGATTCGTCTCGAGTAAGGGGGAGTTCACATCAGTTATTTTTCCATTCTTCTGATACGTCAGGACAACAGAAAAAAACATCCATTATTTTTAATTTCATTCTCTATGATGGCATTACCGTGAGAGATGACCCTCCTCCAACCAGGTAGGGACAGAGAGAATAAATTAGACCCTCCTCAGTGTCTTCCTGGCCCTTCCAAGTGGGGAGAGGTTGTTCTCACAGCAGTGGTGCGGGGCCGTTTCTGTGGAAGCAGGCAGGGAGGGTAGTTTTACTTTGAATGCCTAAAATTTAAATAGAGGACGTAGGCAGCTTCCCAGCCCCTAGTTAGGTACCTGTAGTTAGCTGGTACGGAACCATCGTTTCATACATTGCGTGACTGCCTCCTCTTGTTTTTCCTCTGCTCTGTGTGTGCTCAGCGGGAGAATCCATGTGATGACCTGACACACAGGGAGTCGCTCTGGCCACGAGTGGGCCCTCTGTTATCAGATAGGTTTGGTGAAGGGGCCTCAAGTAGCTGGCTATGCAGTGGTCGCAGAAGGCAAGGCAGAAATTGCCCTCTGATCTGAGGTCTGAAGATAACAGAGCTTTAAAAAGCATATTTGGGGCTTCACAAGGGGTTGTCATGATGTCTGAAATGGGGACCGATTCCATGGAGACATTTCTGGGTCCTGCAGTTTTAAGTGCCTGTGCTTTCTGTTGGGATCTAAGCCCTTTAGCCTGTGCTTGGAAGCTTTGTGTCCTCCAGCTAACGTCATCGCTAGAATAGACATGTGCACGACAAACGAGTGTGTGGGGATGCGTGTGACCAGGAGAAATGCACACATTCTCAATGATGCTAGCCGGAGGACACAAATCTCCCAAGTACAGACGCACTAGAGCAGGGATGGGCAACCTGCGGCTCTCCAGCAGTTATAAAACTACAATTCCCATGATGCCCTGCTGTAGGCTGATAGCTGTAGATAGTGTGGGCATGCTGGGAGTTGTAGTTTTGCAACAGCTGGAGAGCCTCAGGTTGGCCATCCCTGCACTAGAGGAATCGGAGTGCACCTGCGTGAGAACAGAACAAGATGTCTGAACACAGCAGGATGATGTGGGCACAGGGGGAAGCAGCAAACATGGTGCAGGGGGCAGAATTAGGGCATGACAACAGTGACTTCAAGGAAGCAAGCCGATGTCCCCTTCACTTGAAACTGAAAATTAGCATCAGGTGAAAACACAGTATAAAGAGTAAAATCTCCAAAACCAAGCCACTGAAAAGTAAGAAATTATGCAGTGGGGACTACATGGGAGTAGTTTAAGTATAACCTATAAGAGGTGCCTGGGCATTAGGGGATGGGGGGGGGGTCATTATAGAGGTTGGATAGCCACTTTAAGGTAATTACAATAACTAAAAATGACATTGTAATGACAGCTTCCCTTTAATTGAATACCCTAAATTAGATGTATCTTTGGCCAAGTGGGTTAAAAACATGGGTTCTCTAAAGGATCCCATGAATAAAAAGGTAGATGCATGCCTTAAAAGATCTTGGGAAGCTGCAGCTACACTGTTTAAACCAAATTTAGCCGCCACCTCTGTTGCGAGATCCCTCAAGAGATGGATGAGGCAGCGGGACAGAGAATACCCCTTATGACACTCCAAATGATTCCTTCCCTCTATCGCTTAAGGCAGTTGACTTTCTTTCTGATGCTACTACAGAATCTGTAAGAATTACGGTCAGGTCTACAGCCCTATCAGTTACAGCTAAGAGGGTTCTGTGGTTGGAATCTTGGACTGGGATTGTCCATTCCCAGATGAAATTATGTACTCTTCCTTTTCATGGCGGAATGTTGTTTGGGCAGAATTTTGAAAAAATCCTAGAAAAAGTGTCTGATTCCAAAAAACTATTTTTATTTAACCCCGAGACATCCAGGACCCTCAAAACAATGACGTCAGAAGTGAGGGGGTAGGGGGGATTTGAGCCAAAAATATTTTTTGGATGAACGGATAAAGATCACTTCAAATCCTTGGGTTCTAGGAGTTATAAAAGAGGGTTACAGCATCTTCTTCCGTCTCTTATCCCCCCCCAAAAAAACTGTTCAAGGTCACTTCTGTTCAAAAATCATTATCTGTACAGTAGGCAATGGAAGAAGGCATCCTGGACCTTTTGTCTCTGAAGGCAATCACCCTGGTACCTCAGAATCGGTGGCAAATAGGTTATTATTCCATGTCTTTTCTGGTAAAGAAACTGAGTAGGAAATACCATCTAATAATAAAACTGAAAAGTCTCAACAAGCACATCAAACACGAGACAATCAAAATAGAGACTATAAAGTCCACCATAAATCTGTTGATAAAAGGAGATTTTATGGCCTTGTTAGATCTCAGGGACACCTTACCATATTCTAATTTGTGCTGCAAATCAGAGATACCTGTGGAGAGTGATATATCTGAAAGAGACCCTGCACCCTTTGGGATCACTTCTGCACCAAGAGTCTTTACAAAGGTCATGGTGGAAGTGGTGGTTCATTTGAGAAGGCTGAACATAATCGTGATCCCCCTACCAAGATGACCCGTTAGTAGTAGGAGGTTCAGCACCATCCCGAGAGAGCAGTGTGTTTCAAACTTGCCAACTTCTTTATCAGGATGGATGATAAACCGGGAGAAATTTAGGCCGCAGTTCCTCATTTGCGTCTGCAGTTTAATTTGGCCAAGGATGGAATTAAACTATAAGGATAGGATTTGGGTAGGTAGAAAGATTGTTTCTGTTCCAAAAAGACCAAAGTCCATTGTGAAATACGTCTGCTTTTTTTTTTTTTTTTTTGGTGGCACAAAAAAAACCAAGTGTGCCCTGTCAGTAACGCTAGTTGCACAAGGTATTACAACCTTTCAAAAGTCTATGTAGCTGACATCCGTTGTTACATTTAATACCATTAATTTAGGCAGCAGTTCCTAATTTGCGGCTGCTCTATAACGTTTGCGCATTCAGAATATTGGACATTCGTTTAAATTTTTCTGATCATACAATTAATAAAAATCTGCACTACTATAGTTGTGACCAAGTTGCATATATACTATACAATATCCGCAAGGCGAGCACTAAGGGACGGGGAAGTGGGCGTGCTGCTGATAGTAAACGAAGAGGCCATGGCTCTGGGCGCGGTGAAACTGTGCCTGCTGGCAGAGCCCAAGAAACAGTCATCCAAAACTCCTAGCTTCATGTCACAGTTTGCAGGGCGGCGCAAGACACAACTCTTGTCGCCACACCAGTGCGAGCAGGTAGTCGGTTGGATTTCAGCTGATAATGCTTCCAGTCGGTTAAGCACCACCCCCTCTTCCACAAAGTCCAGTCTCTGTAGCCAAGAGTCTGGGTAACCGGATCCTCACCCTGATCCTCCTTCCTGCCACCATGCAGAGTCTGGGCAAAGAACTAATCCCACATTCGGATATTCTGAGGAGCTTTTTTCATCACCGTTCCTTGGCTCGGGCCTCTCGCCAAGGCCGCTTGAAATGGGACATGAGGAGATATTGTGCCCTGATTCCCAACCTATTGAGCAAACACAGTCTGAAGAAGATGACGGTGGGGACCGGCAACTAGCGTCTCACAAGGTGCATGATGATGATGACACACAGTTGCCAATAAGTCAAGGGCAATTAGTGTCTCAAGAAGTTGTGGATGAGGATGAGACGCAGTTAAGTCAGGTTCTTGTTAGTTCACCATGTCAGGAGGAGGACCAGAGTGAGGATGTGGAAGAGGAGGTGGTGGACGATAAAATAGCTGACCCAACCTGGGAAGGTGGGAAGCCGAGCGAGGACAGCAGTACAGAGGGGGAGGGATCCGCAGCAGCGCAACAGGCTGGAAGAGGCAGTGGGGTGGCAAAAGGGAGAAGGCAGGCCACGCCAACCAGGCCCGCAACTGTTCCTCGGAGCAGCCCCTTGCGGCCAGCTCCCTTGCCAAGGGTTAGGTGTTCCGCAGTCTGGCGGTTTTTTGAGGAAAGTGCTGACGATAAACGTATTGTAATTTGTAACCTATGCCGTACCAAGATGAGCAGGGGCGTAAACACCAGCAACCTGACCAGCACCAGCATGATCCGCCACATGCCAGCAAAACACCCTAATAGGTGGGCCGAACGCCTGGGTCCACGATCTGTGTTTGCAGGTCACACCACTGCCTCCTCTTCCCCTCTGTTACCTGCTGTCCAAGACGCAGGCCCAGATGCCTCCCGCCCTGCACGTGGACCTTCGCAGGAACCATCAGCCAGCACGTCCACTTCAATGTCCCCAGCGCAGCGTTCAAATATCCTTACCCCAGGCATTTGAATGCAAGCTCAAATACCCTGCCACCCACCCACAGGCCATAGCTCTAAACGCGCAACTTTCCAAGTTGCTGGCCCTGGAAATGTTGGAGTTTAGGCTGGTGGACACCGAGGCCTTTCGCAGCCTGATGGCGGCGGCTGTCCCTCGTTACCCAGTCCCCAGCTGCCACTACAGTAGCGGCTGCAACCCCTCCTTCTCTTCCTTCACCTCCTCCTCCACTTCTTCCCATGCAGAATTGCCATCTTGCTGCACCACTCAGACTTCTGTCAGTAGCTGGAAGCAGTGTAGCACAGCAGTCGGTAAGCGGCAACAGGTCATGCTGAAGCTTATTTGCCTGGGTGACAAACAGCACACCGCCGCAGAGCTGTGGCATGGCATAAGGGAACAGGCTGAGCTATGGCTCTCGCCAGTCAACCTACATCTACGCAAGTCACTGACAGCTTCAGCCGGCCTAGCAACGCTGCAGCAGCGCTTGCGGTTGCCGGCTCACCGACTGCTGTGCGACCAGAGCACGCGATAGAATTCCACCTTACACATGTTGAGCAGGCTTTGTGAGCAGCAGAGAGCAGTAGTAGAATACCAGCTGGAACACGGTCGGCGCCTTTCTAGTCAGCTTCCGCTCTTCACAAGCGACGAGTGGGCATTGATGTCTGACCTCTGTGAGGTGTTACGCAACTTTGATGAATCTTCACAGATGGTGAGCGGTGATAATGCAATTATCAGCGTAACCATCCCACTTCTGTGTCTACTAAAAAGCTTGCTGCTCACAATAAAGGCCGATGCTCTGCGTGTGGAAGAGGTGGAAATGGGGGAAGACCCTACACAGGGTGATAGCCAGACCACCCTTGATTCGTTTTCTCAGCGCCAATTGGAGGAGGAGGAGACGGTTGCCTCCGCTACACAGGGTAGCCGTACCACGTTTACACAATCTCTTCGGCGTGGATGGGCTGAAGAGGGGGAAGAGTACGAGGAGGATATTGAGAGTCATGCTCCTGGTGGGTAGAGCGAAGCCTTGTCTGTTGGGACTCTGGCATACATAGCTGACTTCATGCTATGCTGCCTTTCCCGTGACCCTCGCGTTATACGCATATTAGGCAACACCGATTACTGGTTGTTCACCCTTCTCGACCCCCGCTACAAAGAGAACTTCCCATCTCTCATTCCTGTGGTGGAGAGGACAAGTAAAATGTTACAATAGCAGAAGGCCCTTGTCGAAAAATTGCTCCACAAATTTCCATCTGACAACGCTGGCGGCAGAGTTCCTTGGCCACCCGAGGAGGGGAGACGAGGGGAACACACAGCAGTTCCAACAAAGGCAGGGGGACACTCCAAGGGCTGGGACAGTTTTATGACACCCCGCCAGCACCCTCACCATGATGAGCGGCCTAGTGTGACAAGGAGGGAAAAGTTTTGGAAGATGGTAAAGGAGTATGTAGCTGACTGTGTCAACGTCCTCAGCGATCCCTCTGTGCCGTATAATTATTGGGTGTCTAAGCTGGACACGTGGCACGAACTGGCGCTCTACGCCTTGGAGGTGCAGGCCTGCCCTGCTGCCAGCGTTTTGTCTGAGTGGGTATTTAGTGCCGCTGGGGCCATAATTACTGATAAGCGCATCCGCCTGTCAACTGACAATGCTGACAGGTTGATGCTTATCAAAATGAACAAGGCCTGGATTGCCCCTGACTTCTCTACTCCACCAGAGGAAAGCGGCTTAACATGAAGGAACCTTAAATCTGGCTTTTAGGGTGTATTGAATACACTGTATTATCATGTACCCCTTCCTCTTCCTCCTCTTCCTCCATCATATGAAACTGCTTATTAGGCTGCCCTTGAAGTCCACCAGCTGGGCCTGCACCCTAATTTTTTAGCTGGTCAGCTCACCAGCTGGGCCTGCACCCTAATTTTTTAGCTAGTCAGCTCACCAGCTGGGCCTGCACCCTAATTTTTTAGCTGGTCAGCTCACCAGCTGGGCCTGCACCCTACTTTTTTAGCTGGTCAGCTCACCAGCTGGGCCTGCACCATAATTTTTTTGCCTGTCAGCTCACCAGCAGGCCCTCAACCATAATGTTTTACACACTCAGCTCTGCTACATGTCACACATAATGTTTCAGATGATCAGCTAAGCGGCATGTCAAAAATCATTTTTAACACGCTCAGCTCTGCTACATGTCACTTATAATTTTCCAGACGTTCAGCAGCGTGTCAACCTTAAATTTGGGATAGTTTGATAGGCAGCAGCGTGTCAGACTTAAATTTGGGACAGTTTGATGGGCAGCAGCATGTCAACCTTAAATTTGGGACAGTTTGATGGGCAGCATCATGTCACCCTTAAATTATTTTTAACGTCAGCTCGGCAGCAGCGTGTCAACCTTAAATTTGGGACAGTTTGATGGGCAGCAGCGTGTCAACCTTTAATTTGGGACAGTTTGATGGGTAGCAGCATGTCAACCTTAAATTTGGGACAGTTTGATGAGCAGCAGCATGTCAACCTTAAATGTTTTTTAACGTCAGCCCGGCAGCAGTGTGTCACCCTTAAATTTGGGACAGTTTGATGGGCAGCAGCGTGTCACCCGTAAATTTTTTTGACGTTCTGCTCGGCAGCAGCGTGTCAACCTTAAATTTGGGACAGTTTGATGGGCAGCAGCGTGTCACCCGTAAATTTTTTTGACGTTCTGCTCGGCAGCAGCGTGTCAACCTTAAATTTGGGACAGTTTGATGGGCAGCAGCGTGTCAACCTTTAATTTGGGACAGTTTGATGGGTAGCAGCATGTCAACCTTAAATTTGGGACAGTTTGATGAGCAGCAGCATGTCAACCTTAAATGTTTTTTAACGTCAGCCCGGCAGTAGTGTGTCACCCTTAAATTTGGGACAGTTTGATGGGCAGCAGCGTGTCACCCGTAAATTTTTTTGACGTTCTGCTCGGCAGCAGCGTGTCAGCCATAAATTTGGGACAGTTTGATGGGCAGCATCATGTCACCCTTTAATTTTTTTTTAACATCAGCTCAGCAGCAGCGTGTCAACCTTTAATTTGGGACAGTTTGATGAGCAGCAGCGTGTCACCCTTAAATTTGGGACAGTTTGATGGGCAGCACCATGTCAACCTTAAATTTGGGACAGTTTGATGGGCAGCAGTGTGTCAACCTTAAATTTGGGACAGTTTGATGGGCAGTAGCATGTCACCCCTTAAATTTTTTTTTTAACATCAGCCCGGCAGCAGCGTGTCACCCTTAAATTTGGGACAGTTTGATGGACAGCAGCGTGTCACCCGTAAATTTTTTTGACGTTCTGCTCGGCAGCAGCGTGTCAACCTTAAATTTTGGACAGTTTGATGGGCAGCGTGTCACCCGTAAATTTTTTGACGTTCTGCTTGGCAGCAGTGTGTCAACCATAAATTTGGGACAGTTTGATGGGCAGCAGCGTGTCAACCTTAAATTTGGGACAGTTTGATGGGCAGCAGCGTGTCACCCGTAAATTTTTTGGACGTTCTGCTCGGCAGCAGTGTGTCAACCTTAAATTTGGGACAGTTTGATGGGCAGCAGCGTGTCACCCGTAAATTTTTTGGACGTTCTGCTCGGCAGCAGTGTGTCAACCTTAAATTTGGGACAGTTTGATGGGCAGCAGCATGTCAACCTTAAATTTGGGACAGTTTGATGAGCAGCAGCGTGTCAACCTTAAATTTGGGACAGTTTGATGGGCAGCAGCGTGTCAACCTTAAATTTGGGACAGTTTGATGGGCAGCAGCGTGTCACCCGTAAATTTTTTTGACGTTCTGCTCGGCAGCAGCGTGTCAACCATAAATTTGGGACAGTTTGATGGGCAGCAGCGTGTCAACCATAATTTGGGACAGTTTGATGGCAGCAGCGTGTCAACCTTAAATTTGGGACAGCTTGATGAGCAGCAGCGTGTCAACCTTAAATTTTGGGCAGTTTGATGGGCAGCAGCGTGTCAACCTTAAATTTGGGACAGTTTGATGGGCAGCAGCGTGTCAACCTTAAATTTGGGACAGTTTGATGGGCAGCAGCATGTCAACCTTAAATTTGGGACAGTTTGATCGGCAGCAGCGTGTCACCCATAAATTTTTGGATGTTCTGCTCGGCAGCAGCGTGTCAACCTTAAATTTGGGACAGTTTGATGGGCAGCAGCGTGTCAACCTTAAATTTGGGACAGTTTGATGGCAGCAGCGTGTCACCCGTAAGTTTTTTTGACGTTCTGCTCGGCAGCAGCGTGTCAACCATAAATTTGGGACAGTTTGATGGGCAGCAGCGTGTCAACCATAAATTTGGGACAGTTTGATGGGCAGCAGCGTGTCAACCTTAAATTTGGGACAGTTTGATGAGCAGCAGCGTGTCAACCTTAAATTTGGGACAGTTTGATGGGCAGCAGCGTGTCAACCTTTAATTTGGGACAGTTTGATGGGTAGCAGCATGTCAACCTTAAATTTGGGACAGTTTGATGAGCAGCAGCATGTCAACCTTAAATGTTTTTTAACGTCAGCCCGGCAGTAGTGTGTCACCCTTTAATTTGGGACAGTTTGATGGGCAGCAGCGTGTCACCCGTAAATTTTTTTGACGTTCTGCTCCGGCAGCAGCGTGTCAGCCATAAATTTGGGACAGTTTGATGGGCGGCATCATGTCACCCTTTAATTTTTTTAACATCAGCTCAGCAGCAGCGTGTCAACCTTTAATTTGGGACAGTTTGATGAGCAGCAGCGTGTCACCCTTAAATTTGGGACAGTTTTGATGGGCAGCACCATGTCAACCTTAATTTGGGACAGTTGATGGGCAGCAGTGTGTCAACCTTAAATTTGGGACAGTTTGATGGGCAGTAGCATGTCACCCTTAAATTTTTTTTTTAACATCAGCCCGGCAGCAGCGTGTCACCCTTAAATTTGGGACAGTTTGATGGACAGCAGCGTGTCACCCCGTAAATTTTTTTGACGTTCTGCTCGGCAGCAGCGTGTCAACCTTAAATTTTGGACAGTTTGATGGGCAGCGTGTCACCCGTAAATTTTTTTGACGTTCTGCTTGGCAGCAGTGTGTCAACCATAAATTTGGAACAGTTTGATGGGCAGCAGCGTGTCAACCTTAAATTTGGGACAGTTTGATGGGCAGCAGCGTGTCACCCGTAAATTTTTGACGTTCTGCTCGGGCAGCAGTGTGTCAACCTTAAATTTGGGACAGTTTGATGGGCAGCAGCGTGTCACCCGTAAATTTTTTGGACGTTCTTCTGCTTGGCAGCAGTGTGTCAACCTTAAATTTGGGACAGTTTGATGGGCAGCAGCGTGTCAACCATAAATTTGGGACAGTTTGATGGGCAGCAGCGTGTCACACCTTAAATTTGGGACAGTTTGATGGGCAGCAGCGTGTCAACCTTAAATTTGGGACAGTTTGATGGGCAGCAGCGTGTCACCCGTAAAATTTTTTTGACGTTCTGCTCGGCAGCAGCGTGTCAACCATAAATTTGGGACAGTTTGATGGGCAGCAGCATGTCAACCTTAAATTTGGGACAGTTTTGATTGAGCAGCAGCGTGTCAACCTTAAATTTGGGACAGTTTGATGGGCAGCAGCGTTGTCAACCTTAAATTGGGACAGTTTGATGGGCAGCAGCGTGTCACCCGTAAATTTTTTTGACGTTCTGTTCGGCAGCAGCGTGTCAACCTTAAATTTGGGACAGTTTGATGGGCAGCAGCGTGTCAACCTTAAATTTGGGACAGTTTGATGAGCAGCAGCGTGTCAACCTTAAATTTGGGACAGTTTGATGGGCAGCAGCGTGTCAACCCTTAAAATTTTTTTGACGTTTGCTCGGCAGCAGCAGTGTGTCAACCATAAATTTGGGACAGTTTGATGGGCAGCAGCGTGTCAACCTTAAATTTGGGACAGTTTGATGGGCAGCAGCAGCGTGTCAACCTTAAATTTGGGACAGTTTGATGGCAGCAGCGTGTCAACCTTAAATTTTGGACAGTTTGATGGGCAGCAGCGTGTCACCCGTAAAATTTTTTTGGACGTTCTGATCGGCAGCAGCCGTGTCAACCTTAAATTTGGGACAGTTTGATGGGCAGCAGCGCGTGTCAACCTTAAATTTGGGACAGTTTGATGGGCAGCAGCGTGTCACCCGTAATTTTTTTTGACGTTCTCTGCTCGGCAGCAGCGTGTCAACCATAAATTTGGGACAGTTTGATGGGCAGCAGCGTGTCAACCATAAATTTGGGACAGTTTGATGGGCAGCAGCATGTCAACCTTAAATTTGGACAGTTTGATGGCAGCAGCGTGTCAACCTTAAATTTGGGACAGTTTGATGAGCAGCAGCGTGTCAACCTAAATTTGGACAGTTTGATGGGCAGCAGCGTTTTTGATGGCAGCAGCGTGTCACCCGTAAATTTTTTTGACGTTCTGCTGGGCAGCAGCGTGTCAACCATAAATTTGGACAGTTGATGGGCAGCAGCATGTCACCTTAAATTGGACAGTTTGATG
>ONZH01024359.1:0-14643 GCA_900303285.1 Rhinella marina | reverse complement strand
ACTATCTGTACCTACATCATTTACAGGAGAGACAGGGAGGCAGTACTATCTGTACCTACATCATTTACAGGGAGAGACAGGAGGCAGTACTATCTGTACCTACATCATTTACAGGGAGAGACAGGAGGCAGTACTATCTGTACCTACATCATTTACAGGGAGAGACAGGAGGCAGTACTATCTGTACCTACATCATTTACAGGGAGAGACAGGGAGGCAGTACTATCTGTACCTACATCATTTACAGGGAGAGACAGGGAGGCAGTACTATCTGTACCTACATCATTTACAGGGAGAGACAGGGAGGCAGTACTATCTGTACCTACATCATTTTTACAGGGAGAGACAGGGAGCAGTACTATCTGTACCTACATCATTTACAGGGAGAGACAGGGAGGCAGTACTATCTGTACCTACATCATTTACAGGAGAGACAGGGAGGCAGTACTATCTGTACCTACATCATTTACAGGGAGAGACAGGAGGCAGTACTATCTGTACCTACATCATTTACAGGAGGCAGTACATCTGTACCTACATTTACAGGGAGAGACAGGGAGGCAGTACTATCTGTACCTACATCATTTACAGGGAGAGACAGGGAGGCAGTACTATCTGTACCTACATCATTTACAGGGAGAGACAGGGAGGCAGTACTATCTGTACCTACATCATTTACAGGGAGAGACAGGGAGGCAGTACTATCTGTACCTACATCATTTACAGGAGAGACAGGGAGGCAGTACTATCTGTACCTACATCATTTACAGGAGAGACAGGGAGGCAGTACTATCTGTACCTACATCATTTACAGGAGAGACAGGGAGGCAGTACTATCTGTACCTACATCATTTACAGGGAGAGACAGGGAGGCAGTACTATCTGTACCTACATCATTTACAGGAGAGACAGGGAGGCAGTACTATCTGTACCTACATCATTTACAGGGAGAGACAGGGAGGCAGTACTATCTGTACCTACATCATTTACAGGAGAGAGACAGGGAGGCAGTACTATCTGTACCTACATCATTTACAGGGAGAGACAGGGAGGCAGTACTATCTGTACCTACATCATTTACAGGGAGAGACAGGGAGGCAGTACTATCTGTACCTACATCATTTACAGAGACAGGGAGGCAGTACTATCTGTACCTACATCATTTACAGGGAGAGACAGGGAGGCAGTACTATCTGTACCTACATCATTTACAGGGAGAGACAGGGAGGCAGTACTATCTGTACCTACATCATTTACAGGGAGAGACAGGGAGCAGTACTATCTGTACCTACATCATTTACAGAGGGAGGCAGTACTATCTGTACCTACATCATTTACAGGGAGAGACAGGGAGGCAGTACTATCTGTACCTACATCATTTACAGGGAGAGACAGGGAGCAGTACTATCTGTACCTACATCATTTACAGGGAGAGACAGGGAGGCAGTACTATCTGTACCTACATCATTTACAGGGAGAGACAGGGAGGCAGTACTATCTGTACCTACATCATTTACAGGAGAGACAGGGAGGCAGTACTATCTGTACCTACATCATTTACAAGGAGAGACAGGGAGGCAGTACTATCTGTACCTACATCATTTTACAGGAGAGACAGGGAGGCAGTACTATCTGTACCTACATCATTTACAGGGAGAGACAGGGAGGCAGTACTATCTGTACCTACATCATTTACAGGGAGAGACAGGGAGGCAGTACTATCTGTACCTACATCATTTACAGGAGAGACAGGGAGGCAGTACTATCTGTACCTACATCATTTACAGGGAGAGACAGGGAGGCAGTACTATCTGTACCTACATCATTTACAGGAAGAGACAGGGAGGCAGTACTATCTGTACCTACATCATTTACAGGAGAGAGACAGGGAGGCAGTACTATCTGTACCTACATCATTTACAGGGAGAGAGACAGGGAGGCAGTACTATCTGTACCTACATCATTTACAGGAGAGAGACAGGGGAGCAGCAGTACTATCTGTACCTACATCATTTACAGGGAGAGACAGGGAAGCAGTACTATCTGTACCTACATCATTTACAGGGAGAGACAGGGAGGCAGTACTATCTGTACCTACATCATTTACAGGAGAAGACAGGGAGGCAGTACTATCTGTACCTACATCATTTACAGGAGAGACAGGGAGGCAGTACTATCTGTACCTACATCATTTACAGGAGAGACAGGGAGGCAGTACTATCTGTACCTACATCATTTAGACAGGGAGGCAGTACTATCTGTACCTACATCATTTACAGGGAGAGACAGGGAGGGCAGTACTATCTGTACCTACATCATTTACAGGGAGAGACAGGGAGGCAGTACTATCTGTACCTACATCATTTACAGGAAGAGACAGGGAGGCAGTACTATCTGTACCTACATCATTTACAGGAGAGACAGGAGGCAGTACTATCTGTACCTACATCATTTACAGGGAGAGACAGGGAGGCAGTACTATCTGTACCTACATCATTTACAGGAGAGACAGGGAGCAGTACTATCTGTACCTACATCATTTACAGGGAGAGACAGGGAGGCAGTACTATCTGTACCTACATCATTTACAGGAGAGACAGGGAGGCAGTACTATCTGTACCTACATCATTTACAGAGAGAGACAGGGAGGCAGTACTATCTGTACCTACATCATTTACAGGGAGAGACAGGGAGGCAGTACTATCTGTACCTACATCATTTACAGGAGAGACAGGGGGGCAGTACTATCTGTACCTACATCATTTACAGGAGAGACAGGGAGGCAGTACTATCGTATCTACATCATTTACAGGGAGAGACAGGGAGGTAGTACTATCTGTACCTACATCATTTACAGGGAGAGACAGGGAGGCAGTACTATCTGTATCTACATCATTTACAGGGAGAGACAGGGAGGCAGTACTATCTGTACCTACATCATTTACAGGAAGAGACAGGGAGGCAGTACTATCTGTACCTACATCATTTACAGGAAGAGACAGGGAGGCAGTACTATCTGTACCTACATCATTTACAGGGAGAGACAGGGAGGCTGTACTATCTGTACTTACATCATTTACACTGTACTATGTTTGTCCATAGGAGATAGATATGAGATAGATAGATAGATAGATAGATAGATAGATAGATAGATAGATAGATAGATAGACAGATCTTTTCATATAAGACCAGAGCACATAAACATACAAACAATGTCTTGCACACGGTTCTGAACATTGGCCGCTGTCCGGCTCAGCATGACCTGGAAGAAAGATTTTTTTTTTTTAATGTTCCAAGAAACTGTATTAAAAAAAAATACCTGCGGCCGCTGGACAGCTTGTCCTGTAATCTTTTGTCAGACTGGCAGAGTGGCATTGTCAGAGGGAATTACTCTCATAAATAGTTCTCAGCTGAACAGCCTCCAATTTTTTCCCTCCATTCAGATACATTAGGACAGCGGCCCCAGCGAAGAAGAATGTTCCGCAGTCAGGACATCACATCCCATCCTGTGTATCTCCGCTGTTATAAATCACGTCCCCATCTACGGTTTTATAAACTCATCTCCATCTGATCAGATGCTGATATGGAAATTACTAATGTACAGTCTGCCCAGATTTCACTCGCGCTCCTTCCACCACCCAGATACAAATATAGAGGGACACAGAATCTAAAATTGTGTTAGAATGAAGAAATTATTACCGATTTATCTCCTCCATCCGAAGTCCGGGATGTTTCAGCAACAGCACAAACTTTACAGCGGTATAAATCTATATCCCCCGAGACATAAACTGAACGGAATATTTCCATTGTGTATTCTGCACAGACTTCACCCTATGCTTTGCAGAGGGTAAAAAGGTGCAGTAAAAATCGCGGAGATAAAATGGCGCACAGCAGATTTAAATGAGAATTTTAGCAATGGGCGGGCACCACTAACAGTATATAAAATGCTATATAACAAAGTGTACACAATTAGCGCAATGAGCACACCTCAATGTGCAAAATAGAAATGAACAATCTGTATTGTACAGGTCAATTCCGAAAAAGCACACATTAAAAACACTAAAATCACACAAACCATGTAAAACACACTAAAGCCAGTCCCCTATAACAATAGCTCAATATTCTGGGCACAAAATTAACCAATTCATATAACAATAGTCCTGTAAAAAATACTAAAGTGCCATAAAATAAAGTAAACAATTACAGCATATCAAAAATTGCGCAACCAGGGCAAACTAATAACCGAGCAAGCACAGAATAATACAAATAAATATCGACACCCATATGCAGCAGAGATAAGAGACTGGTATGAACGCCCATTTCTTTATTTCTTATGCTCAATAACTTTTCACACAACTTTGCATTAATCAGTAGTACAAGCGACCACAGGAAACTTTATAATATGTCTTATCAGTTCTCATGTTATCAGCTTTGTTAATTGCTATTTTCTTTGAAATATCCTTTCAATCCATCCAGAACAGATCAGATCCACTGAAGGATCAGATTACACATGTCAACAAAAATCTATAGAGTGTGGGGGAGGGGGGTGCAGTGTGCAGGAGTAGAGTAAAACAAAATTCTAGGAGAGGCACCAAAGAGACTGTTGCAGCAAAATAGTAAGTTTATATCTCAGCACACTTGCTTTATTCACAACCATACAAGTCAGTGCTTCTCTGTAATGTGTTCCGTGATCCTGGTGCTGCTTCTGAGTAAGAGAAGGTTAGGAAGCAGATTCTCCTCTACTGTCTGTGTGCAGTGGATGGAAGCTAGTCTCCACCCGCCATCTACTGGAGAACTGCAAACTAAATATTGCACATGGGAAAACTGAACGATACAGATACAATTCATATAGTGAACACAAATAGTGTTATTCGTCATGCACACATATACAGTATATAGCTAGTCAAGGCATTAGTTATATTCTTGTACATAGGAGCAGTATTATAGTAGTTATATTCTTGTACATAGGAGCAGTATTATAGTAGTTATATTCTTGTACATAGGAGCAGTATTATAGTAGTTTATGTTCTTGTACATCTAGGAGGCAGTATATAGTAGTTTATATTCTTGTTATACTTGAGAGGAGCAGTATTATAGTAGTTATATCTTGTAATTAGGAGCAGTTTATAGTAGTTATATTCTATGTATATAGGAGCAGTATTATAGTAGTTATATTCTTGTATATAGGTAGGCAGTATTTAGTAGTTATATTCTTGTATATAGGGGCAGTATTTATAGTAGTTATATTTTACATAGGAGTTTACATTATAGGAGGCAGTATTATAGTAGTTATATTCTTGTACATAGGAGCAGTATTATAGTAGTTATATTCTTGTACATTATAGTAGTTATATTCTTGTACATAGGAGCAGTATTATAGTAGTTATATTCGTAATAGGAGCAGATTATAGTAGTTATATTCTTGTACATAGGAGCAGTATTATAGTAGTTATATTCTTGTACATAGGAGCAGTATTATAGTGTTATATTCTTGTATTATAGCTATAGTATATTCTTGTGCATAGTATTATAGTAGTTATATTCTTGTACATAGGAGGCAGTATTAGGCAGTAGTTATATTCTTTGTACATAGGAGCAGTATTATAGTAGTTATATTCTTGTACATAGGAGCAGTATATAGTAGTTTATATTCTTGTACATAGAGCAGTATTATAGTATATGTAGGAGCAGTATATAGTAGTTATATTCTTCTTGTACATAGAGCATAGCTATAGTAGTTATATTCTTGTACATTAGGCAGTATTTATAGTAGTTATATTCTTGTACATAGGAGCAGTATTATAGTAGTTATATTCTTGTTTACATAGGAGAGTATATAGTAGTTATCTATTCTTGTACATAGGATTATAGTAGTTATATATGTAGGTTATTTGTACATAGGAGCAGTATTATAGTAGTTATATTTCTTGTACATAGGAGCAGTATTATAGTAGTTAATTCTTGTACATAGGAGGATATTATAGTGTTATACATAAGCAGTATTTATGATGTATTATAGTAGTTATATTCTGTACATAGGAGCAGTATTATAGTAGTTATATTCTTGTACATACATAGGAGCAGTATATAGTAGTTATATTTCTAGTACCATGGCAGTATTATAGTTAGTTAGTATTCTTTACATAGGAGCAGTATTATAGTAGTTATATTCATATTACTGTACATATGTATCATTGTAGTTTGTCTGTAGTTTGAACAATATTCTCTTCTTTTTCTTTGTACAGAACCAGCCATCTTCCCTGACCATGCTGGACCTACTTAACGTGGCTCGTGATATAGCCAATGGTTGCCAGTATCTGGAGGAGAACCACTTTATTCACAGGTACCAGCAGAAATCTATAGCTGTGTCTATTCTCTATTCACTTCTAAAGCTACATTCAGTACTCTCATACTGCATGTTGTGTCAGTCTCTGGGGAGTGCATGCTGTATTACCTTGTACTGGAGATCCGTCCATTACCACTGCTCTGTCCACATCCTTCTCCTTTGCCCATTTCTAATGGTCAGCACAGGAAGAACGTACATGCTACAGATTCATCGGTACCTTCCTTGCATCTGATGGTGAATGTTAGAATAGTACTGGGGGGTGGGGACATAAAAAAGTGGATTAAAATAGAAAATCCTTTATTGACCCTGGTACTCCAATACTTGGAAACTTTGACCCTCTAATGCCCACTTAGGGATAATCTTATATCACAGCCCCAGCTCTGTTATTGTGTTGGAACGTCTAGCTTTAATATCTGAGCAGCGCAGAGCAGTGTTACTATGGTGCTGTTATGTGCTCAGTGTATGACATTATTATGTATGCACTATATGGTGGTATTATATTTAAACACCATATGGGGCTCTTATTTGGCACTATATTTAACCATTATCGGGGCAGTACCATGGCAGTGTTGCTTTTCCTTTCCCAAAGAGATGTATTTCCCAAGGACTTACTCAGGGGCCCCCCAGGTTGTGCTTTGATGTAAGACCATAACTATGGGCACTGTAATCAGCTTGGCATTGTGGGGACTACTATCTGGGTGGTACTATGAGGAATAAATGGGCACTACTCTCCGTAGTGTCTTTCTTGTCACTGTATGCCATGTGCTAATGTTTGAGAACATGATCTCTTATGATAAAGGTCAGGGATCAGCAACCTCCGGCACTCCAGCTGTTCTCAAACTACAACTCCCAGAATCCTCCTTACACTTCCATGGGAGTTACAAGAACAGCCAAGTAAGTGTGCATACTGGGGGTTGTAGTTTCACAGCAGCTGGAGTGCCGAAGGTTGCTGATCCCTGGTCTAGGGTTATATATATATATATATGTTCTCCTTGTAATGCAAGGACCTGATACAAATCCAGACTTTGGAGGGACTTGGCATAAAACTCTCATCATCTGAGACAAGCAGCCCGTCTTAAGTTGCCTGTCACATCTCATTATTGATGGAGACTGACCTTTATTAAAACAATTGATCATGTCTTTCCAGAGACATCGCCGCGAGGAACTGTCTGCTCACCTGTCAAGGACCTGGCAGAGTTGCAAAAATTGGGGATTTTGGGATGGCTCGTGATATATACAGGTAATATACTGCAAGCGATTAATAAAGAAATGACAAATCGACCTCCTGCGTTACCCTCTCATCTGTAGTTAACCAGTCGTCTGTGTTCCTCCCCTAAAGTTTGCATACTGCCTGTGACATGCTGCGTGCTGCTGCGCAGAGCACGGCCTGCAGCCTCTCCTATGCCTTACACTGGCTTCTGTGTTTCTCCAGCATCTTGCTCACAATTTGTGATGACAACTGTCCTTCTGTTAATGTGGAATGACTACCCCTTTTTTAACGCTTCATATATTCTTTTCCAAAGTGTAAAGCTATATAAAGGCAAGAAACGATTAAAGTACCTACCCTCTAAATGTCTGCCTACACAAACCCTTGTGACTATTGACAAGCCTGCTGCTGTCAGTAGAGGTTGATCTGTATTCATCTGTCTTATTGACTTGAACAGGAGACGCCTATGGATCGCCCTCTAGTGGTAGAGGAAGAATAGGACGGGGCGCCAAATAATTTCAGGTCACTTAGATACATAGTGCCAGTAGGTATCGTTTAAAGCCTTTATCCATATGGGCAGCTTTAATGTTAAACCCATGGGCGACAGCTACCAGGCTGGCAGACATAGCACCTAACAGTGTCCATATAACCTCAACCATTTGGTGCACTTAGTAATGACGAGTATGTCATCTATTATTCCTGTACTGGTTGCATTACATGTGACATCATTATGTCACAATCTAAGTTCCCTATCAGTATGTCTTTGGGATGCGGGAGGAAACCCACGCAGACACGGGGAGAACATACAAGCTCCATGCAGATGTTGTCCTTGTTAGGATTCGAACCCAGGACCCCACAAGTACTGACCACTGAGCCACCGTGCTGCCCAAATCAGTAGAATATCTCTGGACTGTGACATCACTGTGTGCATTTTGCTAATACTGTGTCACTGTGTGACTGTGACATCAGTGTGTAACTTGTTCCTGTATGGTGACATCATTCTGTAAGTTATACCAGTATTGTGACATCACTGTTTGTATAATTCCTGCGCTGTATCATCACTGAGTACAATATCTCTGGATTGTGACATCACTGTGTACAGTTTGCCAATACCGTGACATCACTTTGAGCTTTATCCCTGTACTGTGACATCAGCGTGCAACCTATTCCTGTATGGTGACATCATTCTGTACATCATACCTGTATCTTGACATCACCGTGTGCGTTCTGCCAATGCAGTGACATCACTGTGAGCTTTATGGCTGTACTGCGATATCAATGTGTAACGTATTCCTGTATTGGAACATCACTTTGTGCATTATTCCTGTTCTATGACATCACTGTGTTTATTATCCCTATGCTGTGACATCAGTGTGTAACGTATTCCTGTATGGTGACATCACTGTGTGCATTATCTCTGGTCCATGTAGACCAATCATGAGCTTTTCTGAACTTGCTGATGGAAGTGGCGATGGTAAAGTGGGGGCCCGTGCCAAGTTTTGTAATGGGGCCCCATGGTTAAACTTCAAGTGAAAAGAAAACCCAGCAACAGATAAATACTACAACAGAAGGCATAAGAAGGATCTTGGGGGGGCGATGAAATATTTACTTTCCTTCAAATTAAGAAAGTTGAAATGAGAGCGCGGACGCTGGGAAACAGCAGCTCAAAGCAGAAGATACAAAACTAATATGTAATGCAGAGCGCTGTCTGACCGGAAAGCCAATTACAACCCTGAAAGGTCGCGACGGATGTTGTGCAGATTATAAAATCGCTGACCGCTGCCTATAATTACATATAAGAACTGAAGATCGTTGTTTGCCTTGAAATAATTACCAGAAATCATTGCACATTTACTTGCGGTAATTCCTTCTTAATGGAAGCTGCAGAAGAAACATTATGTCCATTTTTACCAGCGGTATATATTTTTCTTCTTTTAAAGGGATGGTGATATAATTATAAACAGTGAAGACCAAAATATCATCTCTCATTATATATATAGGGCCAAGAAATGGAATATCAATTTAAGGGGCTGTGCCACGTTTGTCATACATTGTATCACCTCGAACAACAAGTCTTTGTGATTCAAATGGGACATCTTCTATTTCCATGTGATGCTTCTATTCAAAGTTATTGCACTGGCGTTTGACAGTTCTTTAATTTACCTGCAGTACCCTTTGCCACCACTGCCATCAGCAACCTTTTTTTCATAGACAACAATACAATAGCGCCCCCACCCTTAATCATGCAATAACTTTGGAATACTTTATCTCCTGGTGATGGGAGACATATCATTTTAATCAGTAGGATGAGATCTCTAATATAGTTTTAAGGAAAGAAATGTTATATCCCTTCACACATTTTTAACCCTATGTTGGCAGGGTAAAATATGTAACGCCTGTTTTAATAACCATTAGTTGACTATTTGCTCCTCAGGGCCAGTTATTACAGAAAAGGAGGGTGCGCCATGCTGCCGGTAAAGTGGATGCCACCTGAGGCTTTCATGGAGGGGATTTTTACATCTAAGACAGACACATGGTAAGTCATTACTGGTGAAATGAATCAAAAAGCTGTAGAAAAGTCTATAAAAAATGCATCTTCTGAGGAATCCAAGACTGTAACCCAGCTTTCCCCGACTCTGCCCCCTGCTGTACACCCATGACACTGCGTTTTATTTTTTTCAGGTCCTTCGGGGTCCTCCTCTGGGAGATCTTCTCTTTGGGCTACATGCCGTACCCCAGTAAAAGTAATCAGGAAGTGCTGGAGTTTGTCACCAGTGGAGGGAGGATGGATCCCCCAAAAAACTGCCCAGGACCCGTGTATGTAGATAACTATGAAATAATAACTTGCCCTGAATTACCCTGCACTGAACTTCATTTCCATTATGTCTTATGCTCTAGTCACATCCAAAGTCGCAATCCTTTTCCATGAGGCTCAGGGCTGTCCTAGTGCCGCACTGACTTAATTTCTAACAGGAGTTGTCATGGTGAGACGCCCCGTCACAGGACTAACTGTATAGTATGGATACACTGCACTTTGTTTATAAGGGCTTTCAGTGTGACTAGAGTAAATGAATTGGAAATGCAGATCTAGATGTAACTAGAGTATAATACTTGGCGCAGGTCAATCCGAAGAGATATTTACCTGAGGCAAACACTGAAAAATCAGACCTAAAAGAAACCTCTAGTCTTTACCATTTCCATGACTCTAGTCACATCCAAAGCTGCGTAAAGAATTCTGTTGGTTACCAGAGTCCAGTGGTGGCTTACATGACAGTAACACATTTCAGATACATTTAAAGGGGTTGTCCCATGAAAAATATTCTACAGTTTTCAAACCAGCACCTGGATCTGAATACTTTTGTAATTGCATGGAATTAAAAATTTAGTACAGCCAGTGAGCTATTCAATGAAATCTATCTGTATAGCGCCACCTGCTGTTTGTATTTTTTCTTATTTCTTTGTCCTGCTTAGTGAGATGGCCGCACATGCTCAGTATCATCCTTCAACTGCCTCCTGAGCTGTGATAGGGAGAGCTGAGACACGCCCCCTGAGCTGCGATAGGAAAAGCTGAGACACGCCTCCTGAGCTGTGATAGGGAGAGCTGAGACACGCCCCCTGAGCTGTGATAGGGAGAGCTGAGACACGCCTTCTGAGCTGTGATAGAGAGAACTGAGACACGCCTCCTGAACTGTGATAGGGAGAGCTGAGACACGCCCCCCAAGCTGTGATAGGGAGAACTGAGACACGCCTCCTGAGCTGTGATAGGGAGAGCTGAGACACACCTCCTTAGCTGCAGCAGAAAAGACACGCCCCCTGAGCTGTCAGCTTGATATAAATCTAGTAGAGCAATGAATGGGGAGATCTCTGGATCCATGTAAGGTAAAGGGCTGGTTCTAGCTTTATTGGAAAGAGGTTAGCATGTACTATAGGATATACGATTTTCATTTTTAGAAAATCATGGGATAACCCCTTTAACACACACAAGTGATTGTGTGACTCAAAGCTCCACCCATCATGGCACTGTCACAGTCATGCCGCAATCGGCAGCCATGTTTTACAGATCTAGAATTGCTTTTATGGAAAACCACAGATTTCTCTTTTGCAGTTTTCTTTTACGAGTTTTGAAACTGTTCATTTCTCCGAGGCAAGCAGCAAAATTTGAAATCAGCTTGGGATGTGACAGGAGAATAAGAAATATATGATACAAATTGATACATTGTTACATTGGGCCTGGGAACCTCTATTCATGTAATACATATAGGACAGCCCCCAGCGCTTGGATAGTGCAGCATTCATGGAGGTGTCATCATGTCGTTCAGTGTAACTGACAGATTCTAAGTGGCACCTGGAAGATTTTTGAATGCAGCTCTGGATGTGACTGGAGTAGAAGACAAAACTGAAGCAAAATTGGACATGTAATTTGATTCTGTGTTTTAGTTTTAATAGCGGGGTCAGGGTAAATTATTTTAGGGATACTTAAGGAACGGTGTGATTAGTTATATAACATATTTTGGGATGTTTGTCTCTGTCTGTCCACTGTAGGTACCGAATAATGACGCAATGTTGGCAACACCAACCCGAGGACCGGCCGCACTTTTCCATGATATTGGAGAGAATTGACTACTGCACGCAGGTACCCACAGCCAAATTCTATTGATTGTTCCAGAATATATTCAAATTCCCCAAAACTGCGCATTGCGGACGCCCTCCGTAGCCAGCGCATCAGTGGGGGAAACCTTTCTAATAAGGGCTCGTGCACATGATCGTTGTCGGTTGGTGCCTGTATTGCGGCCCGCAAACAGCGCGTCTGTAATGTAGGGCACCGGCTGTTTGTGCATCGCATCACGGATGTGGACCCATTCACTTGAATGGTTCCACAACCTGGAAGGTGTGGTGCAGCACGGAACCCCACCCCCGCACTGCAAAAAAGTACTGCAGTGTCAACCGACGGATGCGGATCGCAGATCCCTTTCAAGTGAATGGGTCCTGCGTCTGCATACGGCGGCCCTACGGTAAGTGCGCGTGCATTTCGGACTGCAATTTGCGGTCCACAGCACAGGTCCGTCTGCTGAAGTGACTCTGTGGGCATTCTGTGTCCGTATGTCTGCATGTCTGTTCCACAAAAATAAATAGAACATGTCTTATTCTTGTCCGTTTTGCAGACAAGGACAAGCCGTGTTACAATGGATCCGTAAAAAAAACGGATGCAACACGGACATTACACGGATGTCATCCGTTTTTATTGTGGATCCTTGTTTTCCGGACATACATACCATCGTGTGCATGAGTCCTTAGGGGTAATGGCTCCATGCTGTGCACCGCAAACAGCGCTCTGCAATGCACAGTTTGCGAATGCGGACCCATTGACGTGAATGGGTCTGCGATCCACAAGATACGGCCAAAGATACAACATGTTCCATTTGCGGTGTGGAGGCACCGACCTGAAAGCCCATGGAAGCGCACTGCAGTGCTTCCGCAGGCTTCCGATCCGTGCCTCCACTCCGCAAAAGATACGTGATGTCCTATCTTTGGTCATATCTTGTGGATTGGATGGGTCCACATCCGTACCACGGAATTCACGTGGCCAGTGCCTGTATATTGTGGACTGGCCATTTACAGTCCACAACACGGAAACAAAGCCATTACGTTCACGAGTCCTTAGAGGAGTAATGTAGCATGTCAGAAGTTTTTGGTTGAGGATTGAAGTTAATGGAAAGCTGTTGGAAAATTACCGTTTTCACCTGATGGATTTTAATTGTGTGAACATACCCCTAGAATCCCCATTAAAGGGGTATTCTCATCTTGGACAATGGGGGCATATCGCTAGGATATGCCCCCATTGTCTTATAGGTGCGGGTCCTGCCGCAGGGACCGGCACCTATATCGAGAGCGGAGCGGGGAGCGCTGTGCCTGGAGGACCCCACCGGCCACCACCAGGCGCAGCATAGAAATGAAATGGGAGCACACCGCGCAAGCGCTGGCCACCGCTCCCATTCATTTCTATGGAGCCGACAGAAATGGCCGAGCCAGCGCTGGGCTATTTTCGCTGGGCCCATAGAAATGAATGGAGGGTGGCTGCGCATGTGCAGTGCGCCCTCCTTCACTTTGGCGGTCTTGTTCTCGATATAGGTGCGGGTTCCAGAGGTGTTTATAAACTCAGCTTTTGGCAGCGAACCATAGGTCCCCAGGAATTAGGGCCCGGAGGTAACTGCCACCTGCACGTCTATACGCCTGTGGATGCCCTTTAAGACATATCTTCTGCGTGATGGAGCTGCCCATAGAGGTTACTGGTGATAGATTGAAGATATAAACAGATAAACCCGCTGAGACTGCATCTCCTGGATTCACTACGAGATCCTCTCATCTACAGATCCAAAGTCCCAGGGAGAATGAGGTGAACCAGGAGAATGTCTTTGGTTACATTATTTTAGCTTTTTTAAAATCAAAGAGATTTACTTGTGGTTTCTTTGTTATAAGAAGATCAGGTTGTCCATTCTGAGCACAGATAAGAGAACCTACATATACAATGGAGTCACTGTGTACATACTTATTATCTGTACTGATCCTGAGTTACATCTGTATTATACTCCAGAGCTGCACTCATATTTCTGCTGGTGCAGTACGTTACATACATTACTTATCCTGTACTGATCCTGAGTTACATCCTGTATTATACTCCAGAGCTGCACTCACTATTCTGCTGGTGCAGTCACTGTGTACATACATTACTTATCCTATACCTGATCCTGAGTTACATCCTGTATTATACTCCAGAGCTGCACTCACTATTCTGCTGGTGCAGTCACTGTGTACATACATTACTTACCTATACTGATCCTGAGTTACATCCTGTATTATACTCCAGAGCTGCACTCACTATTCGCTGTGCAGTCACTGTGTACATACATTACTTATCTATACTGATCCTGAGTTACATCCTGTATTATACTCCAGAGCTGCACTCACTATTCTGCTGTGCAGTCACTGTGTACATACATTACTTATCCTGTACTGATCCTGAGTTCATCCTGTATTACTCCAGAGCTGCACTCACTATCTGCTGGTGCGCACTGTGTACATACATTACTTA
>ONZH01024358.1:0-39208 GCA_900303285.1 Rhinella marina | reverse complement strand
CGTCTTCCTAAACTCCCTAGTTCTCAGGATATACACTCACCGGCCACTTTATTAGGTTACACATGCTAGTAACGGGTTGGACCCCCTTTTGCCTTCAGAACTGCCTCAATTCTTCGTGGCATAGATTCAACAAGGTGCTGGAAGCATTCCTCAGAGATTTTGGTCCATATTGACATGATGGCATCACACAGTTGCCGCAGATTTGTCGGCTGCACATCCATGATGCGAATCTCCCGTTCCACCACATCCCAAAGATGCTCTATTGGATTGAGATCTGGTGACTGTGGAGGCCATCTTGAGTACAGTGAACTCAATTGTCCATGTTCAAGAAACCAGTCTGAGATGATTCCAGCTTTATGACATGGCGCATTATCCTGCTGAAAGTAGCCATCAGATGTTGGGTACATTGTGGTCATAAAGGGATGGACATGGGTCAGCAACAATACTCAGGTAGGCTGTGGCGTTGCAACGATGCTCAAATTGGGTACCAGGGGCCCAAAAGAGTGCCAAGGAAAATATTCCCCACACCATGACACCACCACCACCAGCTTGAACCGTTGATACAAAGGCAGGAGTGGATCCATGCTTTCATGTTGTTGACGCCAAAATCCTGACCCTACCATCCGAATGTCGCAGCAGAAATCGAGAACTCATCAGACCAGGCAAACGTTTTTCCCAATCTTCTACTGTCCAATTTCGATGAGCTTGTGCAAATTGTAGCCTCAGTTTCCTGTTCTTAGCTGAAAGGAGTGGCACCCGGTGTGGTCTTCTGCTGCTGTAGGCCCATCTGCCTCAAAGTTCGACGTACTGTGCGTTCAGAGATGCTCTTCTGCCTACCTTGGTTGTAACGGGTGGCAATTTGAGTCACTGTTGCCTTTCTATCAGCTCGAACCAGTCTGCCCATTCTCCTCTGACCTCTGGCATCAACAAGGCATTTCCGCCCACAGAACTGCCGCTCACTGGATGTTTTTTCTTTTTCGGACCATTCTCTGTAAACCCTAGAGATGGTTGTGCGTGAAAATCCCAGTAGATCAGCAGTTTCTGAAATACTCAGACCAGCCTTTCTGGCACCAACAACCATGCCACGTTCAAAGGCACTCAAATCACCTTTTTTCCCCATACTGATGCTCGGTTTGAACTGCAGGAGATTGTCTTGACCATGTCTACATGCCTAAATGCACTGAGTTGCCGCCATGTGATTGGCTGATTAGAAATTAAGTGTTAACGAGCAGTTGGACAGGTGTACCTAATAAAGTGGCCGGTGAGTGTATATTTGTAGGGCTCTGCCTACATCCAGAGAGTGGAGCCTGTATTCTTCTTCTGAAGATGGATCCAGGAAGAAAACTGGCAATTCAATTTGCTGATTAAGATTAGCAAATGAAGGAACCTTTGGTTGGAAGGACGGTAAAGTTATCAGTAACACTCTGTCTTGAAGAAAGATCGTGTAAGGCTCGGTACATGCCAGGGCCTGCAACTCACTCACCCGCTTAGCTGAAGTGATTGCCACCAAGAAACAGACCTTGATGGACAAAAACTTCATATTCATCTCCCGAAGAGGTTCAAATGGAGTGTAGCATAGCTGGTCCAGCACCATACAAAGGTCCCATCTTGGGATAGGATTAATGACCTGAGATCTGATTCTTCTGACAGCCTTGACAAACCTCTGTACCAGAGGCTCCTGGGACAATCTTTTGCCCAATGCTGCTGACAAAGCCGATATATGGACTTTAATCGTGCCCGGCGTTAGCCCCTTATCGAAGCCCTGCTGCAGGAAGTTTAGGACATCCTGAATCGTAGGGGATTGCGGTACCACCCCGTTCTTTCCGCACCAAAGATTGAACACCTTCTTAATTCTTAGGTATACTTTATTTGTGGTATGTGCCCTGGATTGTAACAGGGTCTTCATTACCGCATCAGACAAGCCTTGTTCAGCTAAAAGGGGGCAGTCAACATCCAGGTTGTCAGTTGTAGCAGGCGTAAATGTGGACAACATCTGTCGCCCTGAGTCATCAGATGTGGGATCTGCGGGAGTCTGTTCCTGCTCATCACCATGAGTGGGGAAAACCATGGCCTCTTGGGCCAGTATGGGCAGATTAGTATTGTGGAGACCCGTTTGATCTTCTGCAAGACCTTTGGGATCATAGGGATGTGCGGAAAGATGTAGGCCAGCTTGAAGTCCCAAGGGACTGAGAGGGCATCTAGTACCCAGGGGTTGTCCTCCCTGAACAGGGAACAAAACAGTGGCACCTTTGCATTGTCCCAAGTAGCCATTAAGTCTATCTGGGGGAGACCCCAATGCTTGGTCACTTGTGCAAATACCTCGGGGTGTAAGGACCACTCCCCTGGGAGGGTAAGTCGCGGCTTAGCCTGTCGGCGACTGAATTGTTCTTCCCCTTGATGTGCACAGCCGACAGCTGCTGAACATTGGCCTCCGCCCATCTGAAGATTCCTGGTTCCTCCCTGGCGGTTCAGGTATGCCACGGTGGTCAAGTTGTCCGATTTTACTCGTATGGCTTGATCTTGGACCATGGGGTGGAAATGTGTTAGAGCATTGTAGACCGCTCTCATCTCTCTCAGATTCGATGACAATAGCTTCTACACCGGGGTCCAGGTACCCTTCACCCTCTGCCCCTTCATGTAAACACCCCAATCTGTAGCCGAAGCGTCGGTTATGATCTCGGTCCATACTGGGAGGGCAAACGTCCTGCCATTGTTCAAAGCCAGCCACCACCTCAGGGAGTCTCTCGTCTCTTTTGAGACTATTGTCATTTGATCTAGAGAACTGCTGTCTCGATCCCACTTTTGTAATATCTCCCACTGTAATTGTCTTGAGTGCCAATTTGCCCATGGAATCGCCTGACTGGCAGCCGTCATGAGCCCGGGTGTCTTCATCATCTGACGAAGGGAAATCGGCCCGATTTGTCTCAAGAGCTGTACATTGTGGTGCAGCACCTTCATTCTCTTGAATGGAAGGGAAACAGTCATTGCCTTGGTGTCCAGAATGAACCCTAGAAATTGCTTCTGTTGAGCAGGCCTGAGACTGGATTTCTCTGAATTGACAATCCAGCCTAGGGACTGAATCCTGTTGATAATTAACTGTAGGTGCAGTGTCCCACATATGTTTGTAAAAGGGACACAGCAAACTGTTTATGACTATGTATTTATAGTAGCCATGTCATTGTAAAACTTTCTATATAAGGCCCAGTAACAGGAAGTTAGGGTGTTAGATGAGAGACTGAAATGAAGTAAGGAGTAGGAGGAGGAGGTGTAAGGAGTTAGTTATGATGGAACCAAGTATTGTGCAGGAGGAAGAAAAGTGGAGATCCTTTCCTAAAGGAAAAGGCTGTCATTACCCCTGACAGTCAGAACAGCAAGTGACAATTAACAGCTAAACCACTAGAACCCTGAATATTTCTTGGACTATCAAGCCTGACAGAGGTAATCGACCGTCCCCAGTCTCCATGGACTCTGCCAGCACCCATGTGGTCAAGAGAAGCTATCGGCATCTGACTACAGTATCAGCAACCAGGTACAAGTTGTTTATTGGTCTACACTTTGGATCCCTCCGGGAGGTGCAGCCATCATTATATATATATTTCAGGAACCTGCTGGTGCAGACGTGTCATTCCTGCCCCACAGAGTATCCTCCTAAAAGAAAGGTCTTATGAAAGTGACCTTAATATAATATTGTCCAGAACCAGGGCTAGTTATAGAAGATCCCACTAGGAGTGAAAGTAACAGGATTTAAAGAGACAGTGCCTAACTAACTACTTATTATAACCACCTACCAGCCAAAGAGGAGATCTTATCCATAACCAAGTGTAACATCATTTATTGCAACTATATGAACCCAAGGCAAAAGTAAAGATACCTCTTGTTTTATTAACAACTGCCTCCTCATCATTGCAAAGGGTGTGTCTACCTAAAAAGACACTGGCGTCACGAAACACCAGGGCCCAGCCGTCCGACACGGTCAGAATTAACATCAAGGGCACCTCAAATGACCATCCTGGAGCCCTGCGTATGGAGCGTGCCCCGAGGGAAGTCGTGTCCACCCTCCACACAACTGCACGCTGGCCCAGGGAAGATTCAAATAACCGTGAGTAAAACCACCGGCTACACCGTGTTCCATGTGACAAATTCCCTAAACTCACTCACATATCCCTGTGGCTGGTGGGTGCAGAAAATTGGTGTCACGAACAGAATGTGAATAAGCCCCTACGCCATATGCGAACAGAATTTCAAAACTATACGCCATGTGCGAATCCAAAATGGCGCCCGACCACTATGACCGTTAACTTTTGCTACGCCATCATCACCCTAAAAGCGGGAAAGTCAAGTCCCCGCCCATATGAAAAGCGGGAAAAGAATTGTTTGCTGCAACACCATAGACCTACATTATGTCACCCAATGTGTACGCCACTCCCATTATGCAAAAGAGCCTAGGGGGTGGGCGAATCAGAAGAGAGAACCTTCCGGACCTGCAAGGAAGCAAGATGGAGGACCGTTTCCTCCGCGCCCGTTCTAGAGGCTGCAATTCAAGAACAGGAACGCTAACAACTGAACCTCCTCAAGGTAGCCAAAATGTTTACCCAGGACAGAAAGGAAAATACCCTGGAAGGCCGCTTCATAAGTGACGTTCAAGACCCAAACCAGAGACTGAATCCAAGTGTTATGGCAGTCCCTGTTTATGCGAATCCGACGTTTGGATTACAAATACTGAGAATACCAGCAAAATTGCTCAAGAAAGAAATCCCTGTATGTAGGCTGGAAAGCCGCTTTAATGTATTGCATAATATGAGTGACTGTACGGGGTCCATTTTTGACAAACCCCATAGACTTTGCCCAGTTTTTGTTGTGTTAGGCCTACTTCATTAACAGACTCTCCGATGTCGGCTGTTCCCACATATTCTGTACACCAGCAATTGCTGAAGAAATTGCAGGAGACCCGATTTGTTCAGGTGCACGCTACAAAACAATATTTTGAAAAATTAGTGAACAAAATGTTACAGTGCCCGACCGCATTGCTGCCGGAGTTGGAGCGACGGCGCGGCCTAGTAATGGCCTTTGATAAAATTAAAGGTTATGGCTTCCTAACTGATTTAGACACTGGACGGGACTAATATGTGAACCGATGGGCTGTAAAGAGACCAGGTCTACCCGACCCGTTGCATAACCTCCATTCAGGTGAGAGCGTTCTCTTCACCCCTGCTGAATGTCCACGTGGTCCATACGCAACCGGAGTGCGTAGATATCTGCCTAGTCAGGAGAACCCTTGTACACTGTGACAACCTATCTACCATCTCACTCACATATCCCTGCGGCTGGTGGCTGTAGGTGCAAGTTGAGAATCTCGACACTGGACCCCTCACCAGCCAGTCGTCCAAGTATGGGATTATCGTTATCCCTTTCTCCCTGAGGCCAGCGACTACTGCCGCTATCACCTTGTAAATGTGAACGGGGCTGACGAAATCCCGAATGGGAGTGACGTAAATTGTAGGTGGTGCAGTTGTCCTCTTAAGTAAACCGCAATGCGCAGGAACCTGCGGTGCTTCTGGTGAATGGGGATGTGCAGATACGCATCCTTCAGGTCTATTGTAGCCAGGAAATCTATCGCTGACCGAACAGTCTCCATACGAAACCTTTTCTTGCGTATGAATTTGTTTAAGAATCTTAGATCTATAATGGTCCTCCACCTCATCTGAGGCTTTGGGACCAGAAAAACCCTGGAATACACTCCTTGAAAGGTTTATCTTTCTGGAACGGGTTCTAATACATTCATCTAAATGAATTTCCTTATGGCCTGCTCTACCAGGTCCTGTTTCTGACCCAGTAATTTCTGAGTTACAACATCACTGGCATCTAGTTCTATATGATAGCCATTTTTTATGGTGTCTAGAACCCGCCGATCCTTCACCACCTTTTCCCACTCTACATAGAAAAAGGTCAATCTCCCCCCTACAGGCATACCTCTGGCGTCAGAACTCCAGCCTGCGCTTGGAAGATGGGGCCTCTTCTACGCAGAGTAGATGCTCCTTTAGAGATGCCTCCTCTGGAATCAGATGCTTCTCCTCTGTCTGACCTTCTGCGATCTGTGGTTCTATTGGATGGATGAAAGGAAGAAAACCACCTCTTTTTAGCCGAATAAGGAAGAGATTTGCCCTTCTTATCCGATAAGCTCTCCATGAGAGTGTCCAACTCGGGTCCAAAGAGTCTATTTGGGCGATATTCCATGGCACACAGTGTATTCTTGGAATGGACATCTGCCCCCCAAGGCTTTATCTACAGTGATCTTCTGCCCAAAGTAGAAAGTGCCATGGACCGAGCTGCAAACCTTGCTTGCTGTACTGAAACATCACAGAAAATCAGAAGCTAGAGCAATCTTCTTAAAAGACAAAAGTATATCATCTCTAGGCACCCCTTTGTCTATGTCTTCCTCCATCTGGAGAAGCCATGATCTAAGGTTTTTGGCAATCATATAGGATGATAGTGCTGCCTTAGACTGACCCGAGGCAGAGAGATAACTCCTGCGCAAGGCGTTATCTAGCCTTCTATCCATTGGGTCTGTGAAATTAGACCCGTCCTCACTTGGCACCAGTGTGCGCCTAAAAAGCTTTGAAATGGCAACATCCACCTTGGGGGGCTCTTCCCACTGCTTTTCTTCCTCCTTGTCAGTCATACACATGGTCTTGAAACTTTTGTTGAAGATTGGCCCCTTATCAGGTGTCTTCCATTCATTGACCATAAGCCTTTTTACCAAGGGGTCAACCCTGAAGGCTCTAGATTTTTTAGGTATACCGTCGTCACCAACTATCTCTGCTTGAACTACAGATTCAGGCTCTAGAGATTTGAATAATCTAGACTTTTGTTTAACGGGAATAAATTCATTTCCTCGTCGCTCTCCTCAGATTCTAGCGTATGTTAACCTCGTCTATAATTCTGTAATCCTCAAATATGTCAGATTCTCTGGGAGAATCCATTCTCCCAGCAGCCACCGTTGGCCTCAATTCTGCCTGAGAGGCTACAGCCTCATTATTCTTAGTGACGGACTGCTTAAATTGTTTAAACGTATCATGCACCTTCAACCAAAGCAATACATCCTTTTTTGATAGGGGTTGATCCTCCACAGGAAAATCACTAGATCTGCAGTCTGAGCAGAAATAGAATTCGCTGCCATCTGGCAGGGGGGTGTTACATGATCTGCAGGACATGTGTTTTCGCTTACCAGCAGACTTCCTTGCAGAGGGGTTCCTCTCTTCAGAACTTTGGGACATTCTTCTATAATAGAGCAGAGCAAGTCAATAATTATCTTATTCTGCTCAAGGTGGACTTAGGTAACTAACCCAGCATCAGACCTGAAGGAGGAACTACCGCAAGCTGAGAAAGGACTGAGGAGCAAACACAGAGCAAAAACCCAGCACCACCCAGAGAGTGCAGTTTCAGACAATATATAATATATATACCAAAGGCAGTGAAAGGTTAAATACTGAAAAACACCAGAAAGGGAGCCCAGGTACTAACAACACTTACAGATAAGAATAAGAGCAGGGGAAGCTTCCACTGGGGCATAAGACTACCGCTGTACTTACCCAGCGGGAGCGCAGGTAGACCTGACAGAGCGGCATGGTTTACGGGCGCCGCCATCTTTTTATCCCTCTCCTCCCCCCTGCCAGTCGGCGCATGTGCAGATGACGTGCGCGCGCTGCGCCGGCCGGGAGGAGGCGGAGCCTCCGGAGGGAAGACCCGCAAGCCGCACAGGCCAGCTGAAGGAGGTCAAACCTAATGCCTGCCTACTGAAGAGGGAGAGAGGTAGGGTGCTGGTATCAGGGCACGGTCAGCAGGAGCAGTGCTAGTGCTCCTATCAAAGCAAAACACTGCAGGCTAGAAACTGCAGTAACCCCTAGTGTGCCAACTCCTAATAGGACAAAGGTCCAGATCAATATAAAGGAAACACTCTCAATAATAAACGAATGAATAAATAAATAAAACAAAATACTTCCCAACATCTCTACCTCCTCTAGGAGAAGGTCTCCAGGAAGGACAGAAAAAAACACAATAGGAGGGTCTAGGTTAGACTGTCTTATAGGATCTGCATTTAATTGATTAATTGACATCTCCTGTCCTATAATTTCAGGAGGATTAGAAATCCCCGTGGGTGCTGCTGCTGAAGGATGACAAGGGAGATGCACTTTTTTCCCCCAAAAGTGGGGGGAAAATGCCCCTGCATCTTATGGGGCGAATGCTAATGAGCGCTTCCATTTTGGAAGCGCTCATTAGCACCGGAGGACCAGGAAGCGGTGAAGACTCTGTACTCACCGCTTCCTGGTCCTCCGCTTGGCTGTGCAGGGCTGCGCACAGCGTGAGGGCGCTCTGGGACCTCACACCGTGCGCGCCAGTTCACAGCACAGCCGACAGCAGGAGGAACCAGAGCGTGGGTGGATAGAAGCAGCGGCGTCGGCGTCCAGGAGCAGGACAGGTAAGTGGATTTTTTTGTTTTAGAACACATGAGGCTGTTGGGGGCTGGTGAGTGGCAATAGGGGGCTCATAAAAGGCTGCTTTGGAGCTCATAAAAGGCTGCTTTGGGGCTCATAAAAGGCTGCTTTGGGCCTAATATAAGGCTGCTTTGGGCCTGATATAAGGCTGCTTTAAGGCTTATGGGGGCTGATGAGAGACATGGGGCTCTTATCTGAGGTTATTATTAACATTGGGGGTCTTATTCGGGCTATCAGCTTAGGTCTGATTAACATTGGGGGTCTGATTGGTGGTCTGACCAGAGGTTTAATGAAAAATATATTTTTTTTTCTTATTGTCCGCCTCTAAAACCTAGGTGCGTCTTATGGACCAGTGCGTCTTAGAGGGCGAAAAATATGGTACCTTTCATTAGTTATAATGCCTTGTATTGTCTAGGGAGCAATGATTAGGAGAAATAAAATGGCCGCCGTCCTATTAGTCCACACAAAACCTGTCCTAATCACACAGGAGGACAAGTTACTTCACAATACTGAGGTAAAGAGCTGCCTCATCCTCCTCTCTGCTTGTCAGGGGTTATGATCCTGAATACAGATGATAAGATCTGTAGCTGAATCTCTGTAGGAATTGAGTTCATGAGGAGACATGAAGTATAGAGAGGACGGATGCAGCACACGTGTACTATCCTGGGACAGGGGACATTTAAGGTTGTCAAGGGTGATATCACTGGCACGAGGGTTACTATGGCGGCCTTGTTCCCAGGGTTGCCCGGCTGCAAGATTGTTCCCGTTACCCTCCTCACACAAGGCACCAATAATTACACCAATGCCAGTTGTCAAGGATATCGTTTGCTATAATGCAGGAACCAAGATGTTATACAGGTTACAGTCTCTCTGGTACACAGCCAGGTTTAGATGGTATGGATACAGCGGTAGAGTGGAGTGGCTTGACAATGCGCTGTAGCTTTAAGAGCTTAGCTGTCAGCTGACTTGAGATGACAGGAGTAGTAGTAGTATAATAAGTGAGTACAGACCTGATCCAATAGGTTAGTCTTTTCAGCTGAGTAAGGCACAGATGACTAAAGAACTTTGAGCACTTGAAATACTTAGAGAATGACGCTGCCCTCGCACTCTGGCGACCAGGTGGAAGACGTGTAAGCCGAGGTAGAAGTGATCCTTAGTGGGTGACCCTCAACTCCTCAGAGGTCAGACAGTAGGTTTTGTAACTTTATATAGGTAGTCCTACTGAATACTTGGAAGAACCTGTGATGATCCTTACAGCTGTCTGGATACAGTCTGGGTTAACTGTGCTGGTGATGATAATGGCTGAATAACTAGGCCTCAGGCCTGAATGAATGGCAGAGATATGCAGGAGAGATGTGTAGTGTTCTCTGGTCTGTGGCAGAACCAGAACTCTCTGGAATATTCCAGCTCACTCCCTAGAGAAAAAGGAGGGCGGAACTAGCTACATCCTCTGGTCTGTCATTGGCAGCTGACAGGTAGCAGGGGGGTCACATGGTCAAGCACACTCCATCACATAAATGGCATGAAAAGGAACCAGTGAGAGTACAGCAATATAAGGCAATGTAGACAATCTCTTAATAATATAAAAATGAGTTTCTGTCTGTCTGTCTGTCTGTTCTCTATGCGCGACCAAATTACTGGACCGATTTTCACCAAATTCGGCACACAGGTACATCAGGTGTCCGGGAAGGTTTTAGACCAGGTCTCATCTCTCTAGGACATACCGTTCCTGAGATATTCCCAAAATTTGATCTCCATTAGCCCATATTAGCCTGGGAGCTTTGGTTTTAAACTCCAACTGCCATTCTCTGCAAAGCCACACACAGGGAGGGCAGGTTTCCATAACAACCAGGTAATTATCAGCAGCTGAGGATCTCATCCATTTCTATTTACTGACACTGTTAAAGGTATTCCGGTTACCATAAATATAACTTATGTTTTTTTCTATTACTACAGTTCAGTAGTAATAAAAGATGTTTTCCTCCACTGCTGCCTATTGCGTGGGCTCATAAATAAGCATGGTATTGACCTTTAATTCAGGCCACCCTAAAAGAAGTACTTAAAACCCCGCCCCAGGTCTCACAAAGCCACACCCCCAACTATGTCAGGCCACACCCCCTTTCACTCCGCAGCCAACAGAGATTGAAAAAATAAAGGTAAAAATCAACTTCTGTCAGCTGCAGGGATGGGTGGGAGGTTGACTTTCTTTCTGCAACAACACACAAACATTAAATAAAATAGATTAAATACACCCATGCGAAGCGTCTTGCTAATCCACGCCCCCAACTCTGTCAGGTCACGCCCCCTCCCACTCCGCAGCCAATGGGAATTTAAAAAATGAAGGTAAAAATAAACTTCTGTTTGCTGCAGGGGTGGGAGGGTGAATTTCTCTCTGCAACGACACACAAACATTTTAGATGAAATAGACTAATTATAGACTACAACCGTTCGAAGCCTTTTGCTAAGCCACACCCCGTCTCTGTCAGGCCACGCCCCCTCTCACTCCGCAGCCATTCTGCAACGACACACAGAAACATTAAATGAAATAGATTAAATGCACCTATGCAAAGCACTTTGCTAGGCCACTCCCCCTGCCACTCCGCAGCCAACAGGGATTGAAAAAATAAAGGTAAAAATCAACTTCTGTCAGCTGCAGGGATGGGTGGGAGTTTGACTTTTTTTCTGCAATGATACACAGAAACATTAAATGAAATAGATTAAATACACCCATGTGAAGCGTCTTGCTAATCCACGCCCCCGACTCTGTCAGGTCACGCCCCCTCCCACTCTGCAGCCAACGGGGATTGAAAAAATAAAGGTAAAAATAAACTTCTGTTTGCTGCAGGGGTGGGAGGGTGAATTTCTCTCTGCAACGACACACAAAAATTTTAGATAAAATAGACTAATTATAGACTACAACTGTTCGAATCGTCTTGCTAAGTCACGCCCCCAACTCTGTCAGACCACGCCCCCTCCCACTCTGCAGCCATTCTGCAACGACACACAGAAACATTAAATGAAATAGATTAAATCACCTATGCGAAGCGCTTTGCTAAGCCACACCCACAACTCTGTCAGGTCATGCCCCCTCCCACTCCGCAGCCAACAGGGATTGAAAGAATGAAGGGAAAAATAAACTTCTGTCAGCTGCAGGGGTGGGAGGGTGAATTTCTCTCTGCAATGACGCACAAAATTTTAGATGAAATAGACTAATTTCAGACTACAACCGTTCGAAGCATCTTGATAATCCACACCCCCAACTCTGCCAGGCCACGCCCCCTCCCACTCCGCAGGCAACGGGGATTGAAAAAAATCAGCTGCAGGGGTGGGAGGGTGAATTTCTCTCTGCAACGACACACAAAAATCGTAGATGAAATTGACTAATTTTAGACTACGACCATTCAGTACTAATAAAAGATGTTTTTTTCCACTGCTACCCATTGCGGGTCCCCATAAATTACCATGTCATCGACCTGTAATTCATGCCACTCTGACCCCCGCCCCAGATCTCGCGAAACCACGCTCCGACTCTGTCAGGCCACGCCCCCTCCCACTCCGCAGCCAACGGGGATTGAAAAAATGAAGGTAAAAATCAACTTCTGTCAGCTGCATTGACTTTCTCTCTGCAACGACACACAGAAACATTAAATAAATAGATGAAATATACCCAGGCGAAGCCGGGTCTTTCTGCTAGTAATGTATAATGTGCAATACCAACTTTAGACACCAGATGGAAGTGTTTTGAGCTCACATATAGGGAAACTAAGGAATGAGGGAGAGTTTCGGAATGCAGGCCTTTACCTTTAGACTGGAGAAAACTAAGGGACATAGGAATACTGAAATACCTCCGACACCTGCACACATACCAGTCTGGGCCATTATACGGACAGGACAGACTGTGGTAATGGAGACTGCATTCAAGTCCTGCGGCCCATCAGGCACACCCCCACCTCCTCTCTGTACTTTATGTCTCCTCATGAACTCCATTCCTACAGAGATTCAGCTGAAGATCATATTAAATTGTATTCAGGATCATTATCACAGGTTTTGTGTGGACTAATAGGATGGCGGCCATTTTTTTTCTCCTAATGATTGCTCCCCAGACAAAACGAGCCACTATAGCTAATGCAAGGTATTTGGGAATATATTTATAATATAGTGATATTTCAGTATTTTCATTTTCCTAATTTTCTGAGAACCCCTTTAAGCAATTACCAAGGGATTTATCAGTGGCATAGCTAGAACTGACTGGGCCCCACAGCAAATTTTTGTACGGGCCCCCCCCATGACCCTCCTGGCATCGCATTTGTTCATATGTAACAGTGGGTTCACATCACGTTTTTCCTATCCGTTTGAAGTATACATAGATAAAAAAGGTATCATATACAAATATGCAGCTCACCACGTTTTTGTATCCTGCAGAGTCCAGTAAAAGAAATGCATACGTTAACGTATATGTTTTTTTTTCAATGGAACTGTATGGCGAACGGACGCCACTGTGTAGATCAGTCTGAGGCATCTGTTAATGTATACATTAGGCTCAATTCACACGTCCTGTTTTTCTTTCCTGATTCGATCCTGATTTTTTCAGGACCCATTGAAATGAATGGATCCAGATCAGGATCAGGATCGAATCAGGAAAGAAAAACAGGACGTGTGAAAGGAGCCTTAAACTGATGGCAAAAATGTGATGTGAACCCAGCCATAGTGCCAGAATAAGTACCAGTACACAGCGGACAAGAATAGGCATATAGAATGTGACAGGCCGTGTGTTACGCAAATTGTGGGAACACACACTGGTCGGCATCCGTGGTATTGCAGATCCACATTTTTGCGGATCCGCAATACCATGGCCGTCTGAACGGCCTCTTACTGGGTAACACTTCCATACAGTGACTGGATAGTACTGTCATACATGGACTGGCTAACGCCGCCATACACTAGATAACACCTAGGGTATAAAAGGGCACATTACAGGGAATGACTAGGAGCACTTTACGGGGTATGGTAAGAGGGCACGGTACAGTGAATGACTAAGAGCACAGTACAAGGTATGTTAAGAGGGCACAATGCAGGGTATAATGGAGCAGAGTACGGGGTGGGGGGGGGCAGTCACATGACCCTGAGACATTAGAAGGACACCACCATAATGAGAGGCAGAGGAGTGAGACAGGGGCCAGGGCTCTGGATGGACAGGGTGGGCATAGCAAGTAGGTGGAAGGGGCTCTGAGGGGGATTTATACAAGAAGTACGGGCTGGAGGTCTGTGCAGGGCAGCAATAGGAGAAAGGAAGGTGGAACAGGAGCTCTCCATACATGATGGAGGAAAGGAGACAGCAGGGGCTCCATGAGGATGAGATAAAAGAAGGACAGGATATGGGGGGGGGGGGGGGTGCAGGTGTTATGGAGGCAGACTGCTTTATGAAGCAGTAAAACAACAATAGCATGAAGCTGCTGGTCTACTACAGTCCCCAGCAGCAGCTGGAAGACTTCTCTGACATTCTCCCTCCTGCCCCACACAGCAGACTCACTCACCCACTGTCTGCATCTCTTCAGACTTCTCCAGCCCTGCCGTCTCTCTCTTCCTCCAGCAGCACGTCCTGTGTAGAGGGGGCGTGTCTAAGGATGGTAAGCCAGGTCCTGCTCTGCTGGAGTGAAGAGGGGGCGTGTCTGAAGCTCGCAGCACAGGAGCTTGTAAGAAGGATAGTGGCAGCCGGCCTCTGTGGCTGTATCCTGCTACTGCTCCTGGGCCCCTTCTGCCCTCGGGCCCCGAAGCAGTGGCTTCCCCTGCTTCCCCAATAGCTACGCCCCTGGGATTTATATTATTTGAGTTTAATAAAAGTTGAGTTTTAAACATAAGGCACACTCACACTAGATACTTGGTATAATAGATGCAATGTGCACCAATATATAGTATATGCAGTAGAGTACTGATATGTGAGGTATGAGTTATAATAGATGCAGTGTGTACAGGTATATAGCAGTGTATTGATGTGAGAGGTATGAGGTATAATCGATGTTGTGTATACAGATATATGGTATATACAGCAGTGTACTGATTTGTCAGGTTTGAGGTATAACAGATGCAGTCTGTACAGGTATGTAGTCAGTGGCGTTCATAGAGAAGTAAGGGCCCCATAGCAATGATCAAACCAGGCCCCCCACACAGGACAGAAGGGTTTCTGCCTAAACCCTTTTCAATGACCTCTGGGCCATTTTTCCACTGCCTCATTTGCTCAAAGTTGTTCCTTTAGAGGGTAGAGTCCTGACCAAGTTTTAACCTCCAGTAGAAGAGGAGATAATCCCAACGAAGACAGGGCCCCCTCTTGCCCTGGGCCCCATAGCAGTCGCCTGGTCTGCCGCTATGGTAGTTACGCCGCTGTATGTGCTATATACAGCCTTGTACTGATGTGAACATGGGCAATGATAGGTTAAAACATTTGGGGCACTTGCCCCTGATGCTTTGTTCCAGGCACCAAATGTACTGCCTGCCAGATAGATATAACTGTATCATACCTCCCAACTTTGTAAAGAGACAAAGAGGGACATATTGTGCGGCGCGCGCAAATTTTTTCAGCACTAGGCCACGCCCCTAACTCCACCCACTATAAGCTAATCACCCAGTCCCCTAACTGTACAGGGATAATAAACACAGTGATGTCACCGTACAGGGATAATAAACACAGCAATGTCACCGTACAGGGATAATAAACACAGCGATGTCACCGTACAGGGATAATAAACACAGCGATGTCACCGTACAGGGATAATAAACACAGCGATGTCACCGTACAGGGATAATAAACACAGCGATGTCACCGTACAGGGATAATAATTACAGTGATGTCACCGTACAGGGATAATAAACACAGTGATGTCACCGTACAGGGATAATAAACACAGCGATGTCACCGTACAGGGATAATAAACACAGCGATGTCACCGTACAGGGATAATAATTACAGTGATGTCACCGTACAGGGATAATAAACACAGTGATGTCACCGTACAGGGATAATAAACACAGCGATGTCACCGTACAGGGATAATAAACACAGCGATGTCACCGTACAGGGATAATAAACACAGCGATGTCACCGTACAGGGATAATAATTACAGTTATGTCACCGTACAAGCATAATAAACACAGCGATGTCACCATACAGGGAAAATAAACACAGCAATGTCACCGTAGAGGGATAATAAACACAGCAATGTCACCGTACAGGGAAAATAAACAAAGCGATGTCACCATACAGGGATAATAACCACAGTGATATCACAGTACAGGGATAATAAACACAGAGATATCACAGTACAGGGATAATAAACACAGTGATGTCACAGTACAGGGATAATAAACACAGTGATGTCACAGTACAGGGATATTAAACACAGTGATGTCACAGTACAGGGATATTAAACACAGTGATGTCACAGTACAGGGATATTAAACACAGTGCAGTCCCCTCACAGAAAGTAAAAAAAAGAATAAAAACCTTATACTTACCTTTTTTTCTAGCTGCAGAATCACCAGCAGGAGATCTTCTTCTCTTGTCTAGAGGGGGTGGAGCCAATGCTGACTGACGGCCGTCCCCGCCCAGACATGAGGCAGAAGGTATGGAGAGAGCTGCGGGTGGGAGGAGGAGGGTGGCAAGGGGGGGACTCGGAGGATGAAAGAAGCAGGTAGCCGATCCCGGCTGTCTGCTTCTTCTGCAACAGGCAACTGTCTCTGCGTCCTATGGGCGCAGAGACAGCTGCCAGAGACCGGGACATAACTCCCCCGTACCGGGACAGCCACTGCAATCCGGGACTGTCCCGCTGGATCCGGGACGGTTGGGAGGTATGCTGTATTACCCTCCTCAGGACGCAATACAATTGAATCTAATACATTGGAAAAGCTGAAGGACCTGTGATGAAATCAGGCAATGGTTGAGGAGAGATTGTATGAAGTTATTTACATGGGACTCTATGGCGGAAGGAGATAAATAATGTTATTTACATGGGACTGTATGGTGGAGGGGCTGAGGAATTATAATTTCTGAGGACACTAAAAGAAGGAAAATAACTACAGGGGCATTATACATACTGGGGGCACTTCAGGGAGAGCATTATAACAGTAGGGAGCAATATAAATACTGGGGGCACTTCAGGATGAGTATTATTACAGTAGGGAACAATATTAATACTGGGGGCACTATAAGCGCATTTTAAATCCAGGGGACAATATAGGCGTCTTATTGCTACTGGGGGCTCTATAGGAGGGACTTATAGATCCACCTTATTTCTACTAAGAGCACTTTGGGGGCCTTATTACTACTGAGTGGTCTGTACGGTCTAAACTCAGTGTAAAGCTTATATTGCAGTTCTTCAATATGCTGTTTCAGCATATTGGATAAGTAGAATTGTAAATAAAGCAATACATGACAAAAAGAAAGCATTTAAATCACTAAAACAGAAGGGTAGTGAGGAAAATACATACAATGCAACGGCACACTGCCAACCAGATAAAGCACCAAATGCCATAGTGATATGAGGTATTCTGAAGCTAATGCTATGCTTGTTTAGTAAATTAGAGATTCTTGGCAATTATATTTTGTACAAAATTATCTGAGCCCGTCCACCTAATCGTCAAGGTGATCTCTGTAGAACGGGAACCTAACACTATTTCCTACCTGTTATGTGCCAACCTTGGCTTCCGTATAATCGGGGGTGTTGGTTCCACATGCATGCTGGATCCCCTCTGCCTTTTGCCATTTATGGTGCTTCAAAGGCCTCCACTAATTCAGGGATGCAGGTACCAACATGCATGCCGAGTCCGCTCAGCTTTATAGTTACACTAATTAAAATCAGCCTATGGGGCAGACGGGCTAGTCAGGAGTGCATGATCAAATGGAGTACCCACACCTCCAGTACAAACTTACAAAGAAAACAAGGGGATTACACTCGGCACAACCCAGTGCGCAGGTGCACACTGCTATGGCTAAATGCACAAGGAAAGGAAAATACATACAATGCAACGGCACACTGTTAACCAGATAAAGCACAAAATGCCGTAGAGATATGAAGTATTCTGGAGCTAATGCTATGCTTGTTTAGTAAATTAGAGATTCTTGGCAAATATATTTTGTACAAAATTATCTGAGCCCGTTCACCAAATTGTCAAGGTGATCTCTGTAGGAAGATGTGAGGATAGTGAGGAAGCATTGAAAAATAGAATATGTAAAAGACAAATAAAAGCAGCCAAACTACAAACAGAGATTCATTGCCAAAGAGAGTAAAACTAACCCTAAAACGTTCTTCAGTTATATAAGTAAAAAGTAAATCTGAAGGTGTCGGTCCTTTAAAGAGTGAAGAGGGGGGGAGTTGCAAACAGCGATGAGGAGAAAGAAAAGCTATTAAATTTTTTTCTCCACTGTGTTCACTGAGGAAAATAAACTGTCAAATGAAATGCAGAATATAGAAGTAAATTCCCCATTAAAATAGACCAAACGCCGGGACCAGATGGCATACACCCCCGTATCCTAAGAGAACGAAGTAATGTCATAGCCAGACCCTTATTTCTGATATGTAAGGACTCTACATTGACAGGGAATGTTCCACATGGTAGGTGCTTAGCAAAAGTGGTGACAATATTTGAAAATGGTATCTGTCGTGGGTAAACTGTTTGAAGGTTTTCTAAGAGAAAAAGGAGTACCTCAATGAAAATAAGCAAATAACTCCATATCAGCATGGCTTCATGAGGGATCCGTCATGTCAAAATAAATTACATCAGTTTCTATGAGGAGGTAAGTTCTAGACTTGACCGTGGCAAATCAATGGATGTTGTATATCTGGGCTTCTCCAAAGCATTTGATATTGTAACACATAAAAGGTTAATATATAAAATGAGAATGTTTGGACTGGGAGAAAATGTCTGTCTGTGGGTAAGTAACTGGCTCAATTTATAGATTTGGTCACTGTCACTAGTGTGGTACCACAGGGGTCAGTATTGAGCCCTATTCTCTTCAATATATTTATTAAAAGGAGTCTGTCACCACTGTGTGAACATATACAGCGCTTACATGGCTCTGTTGCTCATCTACACATGAATGTAATGGCACGTTTGTTATTTTCTTTAGACTTGCAGATGCAGGAAAAACGCTGTTTAATTCATATGCAAATGAGCACTCGCAAGTGCCCAGGGGCAGTGTTCAGTGTGTAGGAGCCCAGGCTGCTCTGCCTTCTTTCATGGTTACTCCTCCCAAGCCTCTGCCTTTGCCCGCTCTCCTATTCCCATGTGTCAAACTTGCGAGTGCTCATTTGCTTATTCTTGGGGTCTGCAGGGGTGTAGAAAGGGGCGGGGCATGTGCCCTAGGCGCAAAAACAGGACAGTTCTTATGACTGCAGGGCTGTTGGTTTCCATAGTGAAGCAGGGAGGCCTCTCTGCTCCCTGCTTCACTGTTCTTCCAAGCTCCAGCGCTTCCCCTGCACGCGCTGCTGGCTGTGGGAGGAGCGCTGAAAGCCCGGGAGTCAGCCTCCAGCACAGCCAGCAGCACAATGTGTGTGCAGGAGCACGTCATCAGGAAAGCAGATAAGTATTGTGTCTTTTTTGTTTTGTTTTTTTTTATAAAGCTGGGGAGACTGGAGGCAAGAGGGGGAACTTAATGTGACATTACTACAGTGAGGGGGCATATAATGAATCTGGCATAACTACAGTGAGGGGGCACCTAATGTGACATAACTACTGTGAGGGGGCATATAATCTGGCATAACTACTGTGAGGGGCATGTATCGGGGCATAACTACAGTGAGGGGTATAAACTGGGCATACGTACTGTGAGGGGCACAAAGATTGCATAACTACTATGATGGGCATAACTACTGTGAAGGGACACAAAGGTGGGCATAACTACTGTGAGGAGCAACAAAGAGGACATAACTATTGTGAAGGGGCCACAATGTGGGCATTAGTACTGTTTGGTGGCACTAAGGGGAAATGCCCTAGATTACCCTGTTATACATTGGGATTGCTCGGATTTACATTGCTCCCTGCTAGGTATTTACCAGGCAAAGTCACCGTCCCTTCCTTATGTGATTATTCTTTTATTTCTTTTTTCTCTCCCTACAGGGACCTTTTTCTGGATCCAGTGGACATCACGCCGATGCCAGCGACACCCTGGATAAGGTAGCACCAGCTGGTTCTTTCATTTATTGCAAGGTGTATTGGTACCGCTGAGTACTCTGTGTTGCGCTACGCTATGCGTGCCGCTTAACTACCTCCTCTTTGTGTAAGTTGTGTGTGGGGTGTGGGGGGGCAGCACAAATATGAATCCTTGCCCCGGGTGCAGAAAAGCCTAGCTACACCTCTGGGGTCTGATATGGGGTCTGCATAAAGTTAAGGCTTCATCTGCATAAATACCAGGGGCTAATCTGGGGTCTGTATAAATTTGGGGTCTCATATGGGGACTGTATAAATTTGGGGGTTGATAAAGACATCTATATAAATTTGTGGCTGATCTGGCATCTGAATAAATTGGGCGGCTGATTTGTAAAATCTGTAACAGTCCCCCATCTACCATGTGCCATATAGTGGTGTCTTGTTATGTGGCAGAAGGGGCTGCACAACATTGTCCAAAGATGTCTGTGTGTGATGGTCTGAACCAAATGCATACGTAAATGAAAGTAAACAACTGAAATCTGTGGAGATGTCACCTGTATGTCACTGGATCGGCCATTAACTGCTTCTCTTAAAATGTGTTTTAATCTCTTTATTAGAAAGCAATGTCACTTTAAATTGGTTTGGAGGATTGTTTTTTGTGCAATTTGCCTGCTCTGTCTAGGACACCAAAATACTGCATCCTAGCCCTGTCTGTAATCTTATAATTTTCCATGTGATATTACGTTCTTCGGTCACATGGTCTAGGTGCAGTTCAGCCCTATTGAAGTGAATTGGGCTGAGCTGCTATTCCAAGCACAGCCACTATACAATGTACAACGCTGTGCTTGGCTATGCTACTGCGAGTGTTGGTGCTTTCTCAAACAGCTGATCAGTGGGGGTGCTGAGTGGTGAACTCCCGCTAATCAGATCAAAAAAATTTAAAAAATCTTGGAGAACCCCTTTAAAGCGATTGTTTAGCTATAAAAAAAATGATTAAAGCTGCCCCATCTCCTTCTGTCATTTGCGGTCCATTAACAGCTTGTGCTCAATACAGGAGAACTTTTTCTGTGTTGGCACATGACCTATGTGAAGGGAGTGTGCTACCTGGCTCATTTCACTAGCTAAGTCAGCCCCAGATACCGTATTAGATATAGCTGTCGCCATAATAGAAGCCAGTATAAATTGTAAGTAAAACAGTTACTGTCATTGGGTATACAATATGTGAGGAAATTTATAGACAATTATGGTGTGCTATAAATTTCCTCATATGATTGTAGACTGCCAAGTCCTTTATCTGCACTCACTCACAGAGTGCATGTCCCATCTCCTTTTCTATAAGGATGACCTTGCTTTGCACAGGTTTATTTTGACTATTTCATTTAATGGTTGTGTGTGGGGTTAAAAGATATCCACAGTGTTCCCCATAACAGTGACCTCCACAGCAGCCCACCCCCCTAACTTTGACCTTCATAGCAGCCCTTCCCTTTAACAGTGACCCCCACAGTGCCCCACCCCATTACCTGTGACCCTCACAGACCCCCGCCCCATAACATTGTTCTCCACAGCAGCCCGTCCCTTTAACACGGATCGTCCACAGCATCCTGCCCCTTAACATTGACCTCTACAGCAGTCCACCCCCTTAACTTTGACCTTCACAACAGCCTTCCCCCTTAAAAGTCACCTCCACAGAGGCCCGCCCCTTAACAATTACATCCACAGCACCCTGCACCTTAACATTGACTTCCACAGAACCCTGCCCCCTTAACTGTAACTTCCACAGTGCCCTGCCCCCTTTACACTGACCTACACAATGGCCACCCATTAAAAGTTACCTCCACAGTTGCCCTTCTTTAACAGTCACCCTACAATGCCCCTCTCCCTTAAAAATAACCTCTACAACACTCTGCCCCCTTAACAGTGACCTGCACAGTGCCACGCCTCCTTACCTGGTGTAACTGTGTATGTAAAACCTGAAGGACCTGCGAGTTTCTATTGGATAATTAAGGGTCATGTGACTGTTAGATTGTGAAGCTGCAAGCTCCTATTAGCTAATGCATTTGTTGGGAATATCTCAGGAAAGTTTACTCCTAGAAAGCTTAAATCTTCTCAGATGCCTGATAAAACTATGTACCAAATTTGGAGCAGATCGGCCCAGTTGTTTGGCCATGTATAAAGAACAGACAGATTATTAATTTTTATATATCTAAGAGACCACAGGTATATTTCCACTATTTCATTCAATGTTTGTGTGTGTGTCATTAAAAATATCAACAGAATCCCCTATAACAGTGACCTCTACAGTGCCACTCTTTTAACAGTCACCTTCACAGTAGCCCACCCCTTTTTTTTTCCTTTATTTAGTGTTACTTGTATACATAAATCATTTTTAAAAACATTTTGTTAAATCTTAGTACGGAGTACATACAGCATGTATAGTTCAAAAATAATTATATCAAATAGCATATAAAAGTAGCCCACCCCCTTAACAGTGACCTCAACAGTACCCGACTCCCTTCACAGTGACCTCAACCATTACCTGTCCCCTTAACAGAGACCTCCACAGCACCTGCTCCTTTAACAGTGACCTCCACAGAGGCCGCCCCTTTATTAGTGACCTCCACAGTACCCCATCTCCTTAACAGTGATTTTCACAATAACCCGCCCCTTAACATTGACCTCTACAGCACCCTGCCCCTTAACACTGACCTCCATAGTGGACCATCCCCTTAACTGTGACCTCCAGAGAAGCCTGCCCCCTTAACTGTGACGTCTACAGCACTCTGGTACCTTAACAGTGTCATCCACAGTGCCATGCCCCTTTAAAGGTGACCTAAAGCAGTGAAGAAAAATGGCTGGGTTATTCTGGAATCCTTGTGTAAAACTGTTTGTATGTCAAGACTGAAGCACCTGCCAGCTTCTATTGGCTGAAAAGGGTGATGTGACCGTGTGTATGGCAGTTGGGATATGAGTGAAAGACCTGTGTGCTTTTATTGGCTAATGCAGGTCATGTGATGGTGCTTATTTGCATTTTTGGGAATATTTTAGGGACAGTATGTCCTAGAGATCTGAGACCTAGTCTAAAATCTTCCCAGACACCTGATGTATCTATGTGCCAAATTTGGTGCAGATCAGTCCAGTCATTTGGCCATTCATGAAGAACAGACAGACAGAAATTCATTTTTATGTATATAAGAAATACAATAATGATGGGACTATTTTGAACTTGCATATAATTGTGTCCAACCGCCGGCATCTCCACTGCTCCTCAAAATGAATGGGATGAAGTGTGGTTTTGCTGGCCCCATTGAATAGAAATAGCAGGGGAACCCTGCAAAGTCAAAGGCAGGAAGTGCCATTGTGCATGAAAATTAGATGTAATGGCACCCCTTTATGAGAATGGAAAGAATGGGCATTTTGTAACTTTTTCAGGATGTGCCAGGGGCCATTACTATCTGTAGTATATGATCAGGTGATCAAATCTCTGGTGATTAATGGTGATGAAAAAGGTATTACATGTTACCACAGGCAACTAGAGCAAGAATCACTTTCTGTTAGCGACTTTCTTCTTTGCACAATAAGGATGGGGGCAAGAGCAGAGGTCCCATCTATGCAAGCTGAAAGGATTAATCAATGAGAATTATAAGTCACTGAGCAGGATTGGCCAACTTATTTCACTGGATTTAAAGGGCTTCTGTCATCAGATTTGTACATGTGCACTTGGCAGCTGAAGGCATCAGTATTGGTCCGATGTTCATATTTGTCCACATTGCTGAGAGAAATTATGCCTGAATATATGCAAATGAGGCTATAGCAGCAATGGGGAATTACCATAACTCCTAGAGGATCTGCTCTCACTGCAACTGCCGCACTCTCTGCACTTTGATTGACTTTAGGAGGTTAGGTCCAGGCGTGGTCACGTTTGCCCTGCCTGTCCCTGTCACTCAAAGTGTAGAGGGCGCAGCAGTTCCAGAGAAGCAACTCCCTCATTATTCCTAGAGGCTCATTTGCATATATTAGAACTTTTTTTTTTCTCAGCAATGCGGGCACATATGAACATTGGACCAATACAGATGTCTGTACATCTACTGACAGATGCCCTTTAAGGATATTACCAAACAATGTTCTATTACAGTCTACCACTTACCCTGATAGAAATTAATGACTACAAAATCAATGATGCATTGAATCAAAAGTTTATTTACATTTATTAAATTTCATTTCGGATAGATATTCTATAACCTATAGTGAAGTTCTAACACAAACTCACTCATAGCATTCATAAAATTGCACTTCCTTCTCAACAGCTTAATTTATATAAAATTCCATATATGCATATAAAAGCCGCTGTTTTACTGACCCAACATTGAACATTGCTGCTTATTTAGCTCTGGGAATTTTCAAAAGATTTCACAAGGAAATACTTCCCTGGAATTCTTATTCTCCATATATCCCCTAACCTGCTGTTTCTTCCAGTAACTTCAGAGGGATTTTCAAGTTTTTAGTAAATTAAGGGGTTGTCTGACTTTAACCCTTTCATGACCGGGCCTAAAAATGGCCTGAATGTCCAGGCAACTTTTTTAGATTTTGTGTACGTGTTGGTTTAGTGACCCGAATTTTTTTATTTGTTTGACTACCAAAATAATTTTTGCAATTTTTTTTACTTGACACTTAGGACTTTTTATTAGAATGTTTTTTTAGAGATTTTTTTTATATTTTAGGTTTCATTTTTTTAATTATAGCTTTTTTTTTCTTAAATATTAAAACTGACACAAAAACTAATTATTTCAATAGGTTCCCTATTTGGTGACGATCGTTTTGATATATAACATGTATATGTTTTATTGAACGGGGCGAATATGGTGACGGTTTCCGTTGGCGACTGCATTTGTAATTTTTTTTTTTACATTTTTTATTTGTATTTTTATTATAATTTTTTTAACTTTATATTAAATTTATTTTTGGCACATAATATGTCCCCCAGGAGGTCATTAAAAGACCTCTGGAGGACATTGATTTTTTTTTTTTTAATGACTTCTTTTTTTTTTTCCCCCACTATTTCCACTGTAACTGGGGCATCCACAGGAGCCCCAGTTACAGGGGAAAACAGCCCCCTGGGGGCTCATTACACACAGGCAGAGCTGATCAGGGTCTCCTTAGACCCTGCAGCTCTGCTCTTAGACCGAGACACCCGGCGGTCACGTGACCCGCCGGGACTAACACAGGAAGAGGCTCTGCCGCTTCCTGCTCCCTCCGGCATGCCTTCAGGTAAGGCTCTCCTCCGGCACAGGAGAAGGCAGAAGCGGTAATAAACCGCTCCTGTCTTCTCCCCAGGGTCCCCGCTCTGTCTGTGAGCCGGGACCCGACCTGCTCCTGCTAGATTGCAGGAGCAGGAGCTTTAATACCAGCGCTGATCAGCGCTGGGATTAAAGCGCTGCCTGCACGTGTATATACGTGCTATCTGCACGGGGCATGTGCAGATAGGACGTATATAGCAGTATGGCAGTCGGGAAGGGGTTAACAAATGGCATTTATCATGTAGACAAAGCTAAAGGGGTTGTACAGGTGGTATATATTGATGACCGATTCTGAGGATAGGTCATCAATATCTGATCTGGGGGTATCCGACACACCGCAGTCCGCAGAGTAAGCAGCACTCACAAACAGTGCCACTTCAAACAGCTGATCAGTAGGTGTGCCGGGTGTTGGACTCCTGCAGATCAGATATTGATGACTTATCCAGAGGATAAGTCATCAATATATACCACCTACTCAACCCCTTTAATCAAAGGCACTTACTAGTGCATTGTGATTGTCCATATTGCCTCCTTTGCTTGACTGATTTATTTTTTAATTGTATAATACTCTTCACATTTTCAATACAGCCACTGGTGGCTGTATTTGCACACTACAGGAAAAAGCATAGGCTCCTCTAATGGCCGGGACAGTGGGAGTGTGCATAGGCTCACATGTGCAGCAGTAACCATCCCAGCTACCTCTTATCTGCACTACAACTGTGGCTAGGGTTCAACAAGTCACGCTTTGGATCATAGATCCGAAGTTGCTTCATTCAAAACTCCATTTCAATGCTGTGTGGAGACTCGTCCCAGTACAGTATTCAAATGTGTGGGCTGCACGGAGGTGAAATTCATTAAGTCCAAAGTCTCATGAGAACTTGGCATTCGATTGAAAACCATTTAAAAACTGCTATTCGAAGTCGACTTTGGTACTGACTGGTACCTCAGTACTTTGGATTGCTGTTTTAAAATGGTTTTTAAGTTGTTCAATTGAAGACCGAATGAAATTCACCAAAGTCTCGCAAAACTTCAGACTTAGCGACTTTCACCTCCACGCAGCCCATACATACAAAGTTTTGAATCAAGCAACATCTGTATTCCAAAGTGCACTTGGGTCAACCTTAGGGGTGGCCATTACCCCAGGATCCGAGCAGTATATAATGTCATTGCAAAATGAATTCAGCCAGCAATGGAGGTAACATGGACAATCACAATACATTAATAAGTGTCTTGTATTAACTTTCTCTACATGATAAATGCTATTTGCTGACATGATACAACCCCTATAACTTTATCTACATAACAAATGCCATTTGCTGAAGTAAGGCAACAACCCCTTTTAATGTTTTATAAAAGGCTCGAATCCTGTTTACATCAAGAACCTCGGAAGTAACACAGACCTAGAACTCTGAGAGTTTGAAACAATAAGATCCGGTCTTCGCAATGCATACTATATACAACTAGTAACTCTTAGCTGTTTATTAAGGCCCCATGCACACGTCTGTATTTTTGCACATCCTGGAAAACGGTCAGTTTTTTGCGGATCCGTTGTTCCGCAAAAAACTTCGTTTTTCCAGGACATCCGTTCCGTTTTTCCGTAAAAAACGGAAAGGATATATCCATATGTCATCCGTTTTTTTACGGATCCGCAAAAAATGGAAGGATGAATAACATCCTCCTCCATCCTCTTCCATCTTCACCCCTCCTGGAACGGAATCCGCAAATACGGATGACATGCAGATGCCTTTCCGCATGTCTTCCGCATTTTTTGCGGATCCATAGACTTTCATTGTGCTACGGACCGCAATTCGGGAGAAAAGTAGGACAGGAGGATTTCTTTATGCGGACAGTCGGAACCGACACACGGATGCGGACACCACACGGTGTACTGTCCGCATTTTTTTGGGACCCATTGAAATGAATGGATCCGCATCCTATCCGCATAATTGTCCGCAATTGCGGAAACGGATGCGGAAAGGATGCGGACACATTATACGGACGTGTGAATGGGGCCTAAGTCTGTAAAAGTTTCCTGTATCTGGATTAAGAAAGGAACGTTTCTGGTCAAGATGTTGAAATGATCCAGAATTTAAACAGAATGATCATTACAGTGGGAATATTTTAGTTACTGAATCTCCACTGTCCTCTTGCGGTATTATACTGTGTGTTTATGAACCCGTGTATACACTGTCCTTGGCATTTTTGCTGTGTTTTTCCCTTTCACTTAATACATTGATATTATAAGGCACACAGGAACTTAAAAGTAGTAGCAACAGAAGTGGGTAAGACATTTGTTAGGATGACTTATGCTTCCTGCACAATAACAGTTGTTAGGGCTATTTCACTAAACAAGTGACAATATCTATTTTTCAGAGTAAATGGATCTATACATTGTGGTGTATATAACACACGCTTATCACATACTGTATAAGCAAGTACGTGTAAGAGCATGTAAAAGCTAATGCAAACAGGTACGTATTTGCTTAAGGATTTGCACCAGGGTCCAGGGGCTCCAACTACTAGTAATTTATGCTTCAAGCAATATATTATTGTACAATAAATGGGAATATCCAACTATTAGATGTTTCTGTGTTTCATAGTATTCTCTTCCAGACATCGGGTAAACAACAAGGAAATCAAGATGGGACACATTTAACTTGCATATGCAAAATCAAGGACATTAAAGACAATAAAGAAATTTCAGATTCTGTATACTGAAATAAGAAAGCTAAAAAAATACATTCAGTTAATTTTAAATGATTTGGTGATGATACACAATATAGATCCCGGAGCAGAATGCTGCCATGATGATAGACTTCTGGTTCAATTAACATCTTAAAACGTTTCGCTGCAACCATTTCCGCTAAAAAGATTGCAGTTTTGATGGAGAGACAAAGACAAGAACATTAGTTAGATCAGTGATTTTCAACCAGTGTGCCTCCAGCTGTTGCAAAACTACAACTCCCATCATGCCCAGGCAGCCTACAGCTATCAGCCTACAGAAGGGCATGGTGGGAGTTGTAGTTTTGCAACAGCTGGAGGCACACTGGTTGAAAATCACTGAGTTAGATGATATGGCATGTTCTACCAAAATTATCTCTATAACTGCCACATTTCCATTTAGAGATTTTCTACCTCCATTATTTTTAATTTATGTACGGTAATACGTATTTTTGGCAAACTGTCATCTCACTGTAAACAAAGTTAAAATGATATAGCTCAAATGCTTTTATCAGGAAACTCACTGTTAAACCAGGACTATGCATTGTTGTGTTTGCACTATGTAATAATACCATTACCATAACCAGTATCTATTGCTTCATTCTGGAGAAAAAGTAATTTTAATCATATGCAAATGAGCACCTAAGGGCACTGCGGGCCCTTGCCACTTTGTGCAACCTTCCTCCTCCAGCTACCTCTGCCAGCCTTTCCCTCTCCTTTTTGATTGAAAGAGCTAGGTGATATGGCCATGCAGTAAGCTGGCCTTGTTAATCAATAATATAGAGGAGCTATCAGAGGAAGTAACAGGAGCAAGGGTGCACAGAGCCGTGTGGACCTGCCCTTGGTGCACTTTTAATTCTCATTTGCATATGGATTAAAAGTACTTTTTCTCTATTGCTGAGCTATGCCTACAAGGTATAGTGCCTTGTTTAACAGTAAATTTCCTGGTGACAGATTCGCTTAAAAGGAAATCTCTTTTTCACACTGCTGACACCTCCACACAATATCTATGATAAGGCTTGATATTTGTAGAATGGAAATACATAAATCCCTCCCCATGAAAGTCTAAACAGCTGGTAAAAGCAATTGTGAGCTTCCCAGAATTTCTGATTGGCCAAAAGGGATAAGCAGGAGCAAAGCAATAAAGTATGCAGAGGAAGTAGTCACATCCAGCGCCTGGTGCCTGGAGGAGCCCAAAGTCTCAAAAAGCATTCAGTCTAGAGAGAAGCCGGGCTCAACTGTCATGCAGATCGTTATTCCATTATATTGGTACTGAAATTTGAGTATGGTACCTTTGTCTCTCTTTAAATTGATGGTGCTCTTGAGATTATATATATATATTTGGTATAGAGAGTACCCAAATCATCAACAAATGCATTGTTTTTATTCTTGCTTTATATAAAGTAAATACATGGGTAGTACCTGTGATGGTGACAACATTGCAATGTTCTATGGATCTGGTCTCTGACACTAGAAAAAAAATAATAAAAAACATTTATAGTACATTTATCACTGTTTACTAACAATGTCAAGTGGCCATTTGCTGCTGGTTGAATATTGATGCATTATACTCAAAATCTAAATAGCTGTACCAGACAAACATCATTATCCGATAGAGATTCTTACCTGTGATTTATATTCTCCAATGTTGGCTGTTCAGTAGATTTTTAATTTGAGGCCTTTTATTTACAGATATGATAAGTGACTCCAGCATACACATCTCTGGCTTCACCAGTAACATAGTAACATAGTTATATTGTTTACTCATGCTTTTACAATGGTAGCTTTACTCAAATGGCTCAAAAGCCGAGCAAGGAGCCAATGTATGGTGAAATTATTACAATAAGGGTAAAATTTGAGAAAATGGGTATATGGCACTCTGAGGTCTCCTAGGACTCATAGGAAACCATTTATTAACACCGGCGTTTTAGACCAGCCTTTACATACAGTAACTTTGGCAGATCCTCTGCTACTTCTAAATGTAAGACAGCTTCCTAGCTGTCTCACATTTAGACACTTTTCTGTGCCTAAAATAGGTGTAGAAAATGGTAAATGAGATGGGCCCCACCCATGCCACTCCAGGGCTCCAGATGGTGACCAAAATGGTCACCAATGCGACTTAGATTTTACAAATGGCGACAAGACTTTTTAGTCTTGTCGCCATTTGCATCTGGTCCTGACCGCATTTACTGATACTAGGCTGCGCTACGTCGCAGCCTAGTATCAGAGAACATGGAGCAGATAAAATAAAAAACTCTCTTACCTCTCCTGCACCGCGGCTCTGCTCCAGGTCCGGCACTCCTCTGTCTTTGCCCGCGCTGCACTGTCCTGACCGCGTACAGCGTCAGGACGTAGTGCGCGCACTCTTACCTGACACTACACGCAGTCAGGTGACAGTGCAGCGCCGGGAGGAGAAGACAGAGAAGCGCCAGACCCGGAGCGGAGCCGCAGCGCAGGAGAGGTAAGAGAGTTTTTTTTTATTCTGATGGGGGAAGACTGGGCTGATGTGAGGTCTGATGGTGGCACAGTGGGCTGATGTGAGGTCTGATGGGGGCACAATGGGTTGATCGGAGGTCTGATGGGGGCACAGTGGGCTGATCGGAGGTCTGATGGGGGCACAGTGGGCTGATCGGAGGTCTGATGGTGCACACACATTATACTGGTTGGGGTTTTTATTACTGGGGAGGGCGCACTGCGCCACCAATGATGATAACTACGTTTAATACAACTACAGAAGGCGGGTGCCACACCTGAGGGGTTAACTACCACTGATTGCAGCTCCCTATAATACAGGTCGGGTGCCGGCTATGTGATCCTGCGCTGGAACACGCCTCCTGTAGTTGTATTAAACGTACTTATCATTATTGGTGGCGCACTGCGCCCTCCCCCCCAAGTATTATTCATTTGTAGCGCAGTGCCCAACCCCCCCCCCCAACTATAATAATCATTGGTGGCAGTGGCCACAGGGTCCCCCCCCAATCAGAGACCTAGCAATGTAATCGCAGGGCACCGATACCATGGCAACCAGGACGCTACTGAAGTCCTGGCTGCCATGGTAAGCTCCCTGCTGCCCTGTGCACAAAGCCCAGGGCAGCAGGGAGAGTGTAAAGTCCTATTCATCCTGACAGAGATCTATTAGGGTGAATAGGACAAGAGTTCTAGCCCCTAAGGGGGCCAATAATTAGTAAATAAAAAGTAAAAAAAAAACAACAAAAAAAACCAAACAGCAATATATTAATATATATATGACTGTGTGAATGTGCCTGCATCTATTCCGCAATTTTGCAGAATAGATACAGCTGCATTCACTTCAATGGGCGGCTTGCGAACTTACCTAGCCGCGGCTCCACAAGAAATTATAGAACATGTCCTATTCTTGTCCACAACACTGGACAAGAATAGGCATTTTGAACAGGACGCCCGGCCGTGTGTTCCGCAAATTGCGGAAAACACGCCGGGCGGCATCTGTGGTATTGCAGATCCGTATTTTTGCGGATCCACAATACTACGGCCATCTGAATGGCCCCTTAATCACCCCCTTTCCCAATTTTAAATATAAAATATATTAATAAATGTCCGAAAAGTCCAAACTATTAAAATATTAAAAAAAAATCTCCTATATGCTGAACACGTAAAAGAAAAAAAACTCACAATTCGCCATTTTTTACTCACCATGTCCCCCAAAAATAGGATAGGACACTTCCATTAACGGCCGGACATTCCATCTTCTCCTCCAAGTCTTTTTTTTATTTATAATTATATGTATTTAAATTTGGCGCCTAAAAATTTTATTTGGCTCCTAAATTTTTCAGTTCAGGAGCCAATGGCTCCTAGGTATTTTTTTTAGTCTGGAGCTCTGCACTCCCAATTTTTTTAGACCTGGCATGAGCAGGGAGAAGTCGCAGATTGTGGCGCAAAGGACCTTTGAGCCGCAATGTGTGCCAGAAATATGCCTCATTTAGAAGTGATTCTGTTTAATAAATGAACTCCATAGTTTTTCTACCTTGACTTTTTTTTTTAAATTTTTACTCCCTCCCCCTTCCTTTTAACCCCTTCAAGACCAACCCAGTTTTCACCTTAACCCTTACACTCCCAGCGCCGTACATGTACGGCGCTGGGGCGATGCGGGCACATGGCGCCCGCTCGCAAGTGCGGCGGGCGTCATGGCCGGCAAGTCTCTGCTGTTTCTAACAGCAGAGACTTGTCGCTACTTACCTGATCGGCGGCGTCTTGCTGGGCCTTTAGATGCCGTACGCTTCCGGGTGGTGTACAGACGCCCCGAGTGGCCAATCGGGGTGTCTGTACACCATATGAAAACTGTAATCCTTGCTGGTGAGGATTACAGTTTTCAAAGTGCAATTCTTATTCTGGCCACTAGATGGCCAGGATAAGAAATGAGCAATTCTTGGATTTATCTCAGTCTAGTAAATCCCTGATTACACATAAAGAAAAAAAAAACACAATATATTAGCTCATATTTGAGCTTTAAAATAGTCAAAAAAATTAAAAAAAAATGTTAAAAAATAAAAAATATATAAAAGTTCAAATCACCCCCCTTTCCGTATAATTAAAAAATAAATACCTAAATAACAATAAATATAGACATCATGGGTATCACCGTGACCGAAAACGCCCGTACTTTTAAAATATATAAAAACAAATTCCAATAGGGTGAATTGTGTGGCGGAAAAAAGCGTCCAAGTGGCGATTCGCAGTTTGTCGCTTTTTTTTCTAAAAAAAATTAAATAAAAAGTGATCAAAAAGTCACACACACCCCAGAATGGTATCAATAAAAACTTGAGATCGCCCCGCAAAAAATGAGCCCCCATACAGCTCTGTACACATAAATACCAAAAAGTTATAGGGGTCAAGATATGACAAGGAAAAAAAAAAAAGGGCAACTTCTAATTATTTTATCACTATCAAAACGCAGGAAAAACTATACATATTAGGTATTACCGGATTCGTACTGACCAGTAGAATGAAAGTAACTGGTCAGTGTTAATGCACATCGAATGCTGTAAATAAGAAACCCGTAGAACTGTAGCGGAATAGCGTTTTTTTTGCAATTTCACCTGATTTGGAATTTTTTCCCCGCTTCCTACTACACCATATGCAATATTAAATGGTGGCGTTGGAAAGTACAACTTGTCCCACAAAAAACAAGCCCTCATACAGCTATGTAAACAGAAAAATAAAACAGTTATGGCTGTTTGAAGGCAGGGAGCGCAAAACGAAAATGCATAACCGAAAAAAACCTCCGGGAGTGAAAGGGTTACGGACCAAGCTACATTTTTCAAATCTGACATGTTTCACTTTATGTGGTAATAACTCTGGAATGCTTTTACTTATCTAAGCGATTCTGAGATTGTTTTCTCGTGACATATTGTACTTTTAAATTTGAGTCAATATGTTTCACCTTTATTTATAAAAAATTCCAAAATTTACAGAAAATTTGGAAAAATTCATAATTTTTGAAATTTGAATGTCTCTGCTTTTAAAGCAGATTGCGAAACCTCATAAAATAGTTGTTACTGTACATTTCCCAGATGTCTACTTCATGTTGGCATCATTTTGTAAACATCATTTTATTTCTCAGGAAGTTAGAAGGCTTAGAATTTTAGAAGCAATTCTTAAATTTTTTAAGAAAATTACCAAAACCCACTTTTCAAGGACCAGTTTAATTATCAAGTCATTTTGTGGTGCTTACATAATAGAAACCACCTATAAATGACCCAATTTTAGAAACTGCACCCATCAAGTTAATCAAAACTGATTTTACAAACTTTGTTAACCCTTTAGGTGTTCCACAAGAATGAAAGGAAAATGGAGGTGAAATTTCAAAAATTCACTTTTTTTTTGCAGATTTTTCATTTTAATCTATTGTCCCTGTAACACAGCAAGGGTTAACAGCCAAAGAAAACTTAATATTTATTACCCTGATTCTGCAGTTTACAGAAACACCCCACATGTGGTGGTAAACTGATGTAGGGGAACATGGCAGGGCACAGAGGGAAAGGAGCGCCATATTGATTTTGGAGGGCAGATGTCGCTGGGATAATTTTAAGTTGCCATATCACATTTGAAGACCCCCTGATGCACTCCTAGAGTAGAAACTCCCAAAAAGTGACCCCATTTTGTAAACTACAAGATGAGGTGACAGTTTTATTGGTACTATTTTGTGGTACATATGATTTTTGATTGCTCAGTATTATGCTTTTTGTGAGGCAAGGTAACAAAAAAATGGCTGTTGTGGCACAGTTTTTATTTTTTGTTTTTTACTGAGTTCTCCTGACAGGATAGATCATGTGTTGCTTTTATAGAGTAGGTTGATACAGACGCGACAATACCAAATATGTGTATTTTTTTCTGTTGTTTCAGTTCTACATAATAAAGCATTTTTCAAAACAAAAATTATGTTTTTGTGTTTTCATTTTCTAAAAGCTAAATTTCTTTTATTTTTCTGCCGATCGTCTTGTGTATGGGCTAATTTTTTGTGGAAAGAGTTGATGTTTTTATAGGTAGCATTTTTGGGTACATATGATTTTTTGATTGCTCAATATTACACTATGTGTCAAAGTGACCAAAAAATGGTCGTTTTGGCAGAGGTTTTATTTTATTTTTTTTATGAAATTCACCTTAGGGGTTAGATCATGTGATATTTTAAAGAGCAGGTTTTTACGGACGCAAAGATACCTAATATGTCTATTTTAGTTTTACACAATAAAGCATTTTTCTTTTCTTTTTTTAAATCATGTTTTAGCATCTCCATTTTCCGAAAGCTATATTTTTTTTTATTTTTTGGGAGATTATCTTATGTAGGGGCTCATTATTTGCGGGAAGAGTTGACGGTTTGATTGGTACCATTTTGGGGTGTGTATGACTTTTTGATCGCTTGTTATAACAGTTTTTGTGATGAAAGGTGACAAAAAATGGCATTTTTTGCAGTTTTTATTTTTATTTTTTTATGGTGTTCACCTTAGGAGGTAAATCATATAATATTTTTATAGAGGAAGTCATTATGAAAGTGGAGATATGTCTACTTTTTTACATTTATTTCAGTTTCAAACAATAAAAGCTTTTTTGAAGAAAAGGAAATCATGTTTTAGTGTCTCCATTTTTTGAAAGCCATATTTTTTTTATCTTGTGGGCGATTTTCTTAGGTAGGGTGTCATTTTTTGCGGGAAGAGATGACGGTTTTATTGGCACTATTTTTGGGTACATACGTATTTTTGATCGCTTGAAATTACACTTTTTGTGATATAAGGTGACCAAAAAATTGCATTTTCGCTCAGTTTTTTTTTTTAACATTTTTTTTACTTCGTTCATCTGAGGTGGTAGATCATGTGATATTTTTATAGAGCACTTTGTGACGGACGTGGCGATACCTAATATGTGTGTTTTTTTTTTTTTTAAACATTATTTTATGGTGAGGGGGCGTTTTTTCTTTTTTTTTACTTGAAACTTTCTTTTTGTTATTATTATTAAAAAAACACTTTTTTTTACTTTTTACATTTGTCCCACTGTGGGACTTCACGTTTTCAGGGTTTGATCCCTGTTCAATTCAGTACAATACTTTCTGTATTGTACTAAATTGAACTGTCAGCGTCTCACTGTGTAAGACGCTGACAGGTTGCCTAGGAGAGCCAGCCCTCAGGCCCTGTGTAAGGCATCGGCGCTGCCATGGCAACCATCGGCCCCCTGTGTAGCGCGGGGGGGGGGCGATGGGGTCAGAGGGAGCTCCCTCCCTCTCTTAGACCTCACACATGCCGTGGTCAGTGCTGACTGCGGCGTGTGAAGCGTTAATCCGCCGGCATCACTGCTCACAACGATGCTGGCGGATGCAGCAGGGGCCCGGCTTTTGGCAACAGCTGGGTCCGTGCTGCTGATCGGGCGGGGACAGCTCCTGCACCCGCCCGATCATGTCACGTACATGCACGAGAGGATGCGGCAATTAGCCGCATTCGCTCACGTACATGTACGTGACATTGCTGGAAGGGGTTAAGCTCTATAATGCAAAGATAGCAAATAATGTCAGAGTAACATAAAATGGCTATGATTGAAGCAATTGTTAATGGTGTTAACATGCCCTGTCGCATTTTTTATGCTTTTAAAAAAAGTTTCAAAAATTGTTCCTTATTGTAGCAGATAGCACCTAAACATAAAAATTGTTCTCAAGAAGTTTCAAAAATTACACCTTATTTGGGGCACATGCTGGCCTCAGTTTTAAACATAGATATTAATGTCAGAAAAATAGTGGCTTATTCTGCACAAGCATCCAAAAATTATGCCTTAATGGTGCAGATGCCTGACCATATTCTTACAGACAATTGCTAGTTATCAGAAGAAGCAGTGGTTTGTTATGAACAAACCTTGAAAAATTCTCTGTTATTTTTGGAAGCAAGCAGAAGTAGCGTGTGGATAAGGAAAAAGTAAGCTAAGGTCCAAGGTCTATAGGGGCAATAATGGCACATGGCAGCTGTAGAAGCACAGCATGGAACAGATAAGGCAGCAGATGTGTGCCTCAGGCGGCAGTTTTCTGTATTTTTGAGGGGCGGCATCCACACAGCAGTTAAACACTGCTGGTGGATGCCGCTTGGTGTTTTTTTTTTTTTAAGGAGCGCCGCCCCTCTCCCCCCCAAACCCCCTGGAGCGCAGGGACCTCACTCACTCAACCTTCTGCTCCCCGCGCTCCTCCTCTCCTTCAGGCCGCAGCGCTCTGAATGGTAAAGCAGAGATACTTCTCCCTGCTCCACCATTCAGCCTGCAGGCACGAACGCGCTGCATGTGTGGGCGGAGCCTATAGCCGGGAATCTGAATAAGCTCCACCCACACAGCCTGCAAAGCGATCTCCAGGGAAGAGAGGACTGCAGGAACCGGGCAATGTGAGCAGGTTCTGTGTTGTGTTTTGTTTTGTTTTAACACAGAGAGGGCACAGATGGCATACAAAGGGGGCACAGTGGAGAGGGCATTAATAGTACAAAGGGGGCACAGAGAGGGGATTAATACTACAAAGGGGGCACAGAGAGGGCATTAATACTACAAAGGGGGCACAGTGGGCATTTCCACTACAAATTGGGCACAGAGGAGAAGGCATTAATACTAAAAAGGGGGCACAGTGGGCATTACTACGATAAGGTGGATACAGTGGGCATTTTTACTACAAAGGGGGGCACAGTGGGCATTACTATTACAAAGGGTGCACAGTTGGCATTACTACCATAAGGGGGGCACAGTGGGCATTACTACTACAAAGGGGGCATAGATGGCATTATTAGTACAAAAAGGGCACAGAGGGCATTACTACCATAAAGGAGCACAGAGGGCATTACTATTACAAAGAGCCACAGAGGGCATAACAACTATAAAAGGGGCCACAAAGGGCATTACTATTATAAAGGGGCCACAGAGGACACTGCTACTATAAAGGGGGCACAGAGGGCATTGCTACTATAAAGGGTCACAGAGGGCATTACTACTATAAAGGGTCACAGAGGGCATTACTAATATATAAGCGCACAGAGGGCATTACTATTATAAAGGGGTCACAGAGGACATTACTACTATAAAGGGGTCACAGAGGACATTACTACTATAAAGGGGGCACAGAGGGCTTTACTACTGTGAAGGGGGCACAGAGGGCTTTACTACTGTGAAGGGGGCACAGAGGGCTTTACTACTGTGAAGGGGGCACAGAGGGCTTTACTACTGTGAAGGGGGCCAAATTGGCAGTACTACTGTGAAGGGGCACAGTGGGCATTACTACTGTGAAGGGGGCACAATGGGCATTACTACTGTGAAGGGGTCACAGAAGGCATTACTACTATAACAGGGGCACAGAGGGCATTATTACTATAAAAGTGCACAGAGGGCATTACTACTATAAAGGGGGCACTGAGGGCATTACTACTATAAAAGCGCACAGAGGGCATTACTACTATAAAGGGGGCACTGAGGGCTTTACTACTGTGAAGGGGGCACAATTGGCAGTACTATTGTGAAGGGGCACAGTGGTCATTACTACTGTGAAGAGGGCACAATGGGCATTACTACTGTGAAGGGCGCCCAGAGTGCATTACTAATGTGAAGGGGCACAAAGAGGGTATTTCCACTGTGAAAGGGGCACACATGTGTTTGCCCCTGTGTGTGTCTGTCCCTGTCGTGTATCTGTCATCATCACCAATCCCACAGTGTTCCTATGTCTTGACGTAGCTGCATCAGGACGTCCTATGCAGGGCAAGAAGAAGAAGGAAGAGAAGGCAGCGCGACCAGCATGGAGTCCATAGGAGAGGCGCAGGGAGGCAGACTAAGGACACAGGTAACACTACCACATGATCTGCACAAGTGTTATTTGTGGTGTTACACAGGACTGCAGGTGACATCTACTACATTATCTGTACTCAGAGAGTGATCACTGTGTTATCTGTGGTGTTACATAGGACTGCAGGTGACATCTACTACATTATCTGTACTCAGAGAGTTATCACTGTGTTACAGTGCCTTGCGAAAGTATTTGGCCCCCTGGAACTTTTCAACCTTTTGTCACATTTCAGGCTTCAAACAAAAAGATATAACATTTAAAATTTTTGGTGAAGAATCAACAACAAGTGGGTCACAATTGTGAGGTGGAATGAAATTTATTGGATCATTTAAACTTTTATTATTACAAAAAAACTGAAAAGTGGGGCGTGCAAAATTATTCGGCCCATTTACTTTCAGTTCTGAAAACTCACTCCAGAAGTTCATTGAGGATCTCTGAATGATCCAATGTTGTCTTAAATGACTGATGAAGATAAATAGAATCCACCTGTGTGTAATCAAGTCTCCGTATAAATGCACCTGCTCTGTGATAGTGCTTTAAACAGAACCCTGAGACTGAGAGCATCATGAAGACCAAGGAACATACCAGGCAGGTCAGTGATACTGTTGTGGAGAAGTTTAAAGCCGGATTTGGATACCAAAAGATTTCCCAAGCTTTAAACATCCCAAGAAGCACTGTGCAAGCGATCATATTGAAATGGAAGGAGTATCAGACCACTGCAAATCTACCAAGACCCGGCCGTCCCTCTAAACTTTCATCTCAAACAAGGAGAAGACTGATCAGAGATGCAGCCAAGAGGCCCATGATCACTCTGGATGAGCTGCAGAGATCTACAGCTGAGGTGGGAGAGTCTGTCCATAGGACAACAATCAGTCGAACACTTCACAAATCTGGCCTTTATGGAAGAGTGGCAAGAAGAAAGCCATTTCTCAAAGATACCCATAAAAAGTCTCGTTTACAGTTTGCCACAAGCCACCTGGGAGAGACACCAAACATGTGGAAGAAGGTGCTCTAGTCAGATAAAACCAAAATCCAACTTTTTGGAAACAATGCAAAACGATATGTTTGGCGTAAAAGCAACACAGCTGATCACCCTGAACACACCATCCCCACTGTCAAACATGGTGGTGGCAGCATCATAGTTTGGGCCTGCTTTTCATCAGCAGGGACAGGGAAGATGGTTAAAATGGATGGGAAGATGGATGGAGCCAAATACAGGACCATTCTGGATGAAACCTGT